>OZ008370.1:277309225-277394225 GCA_963931995.1 Phaonia tiefii
TCAATACCGACTGCGAAGCAACGAACAGACAAACGATGATAAGACAAAACCGAAGATCAACATAAAACACTTTTTTAATATTACTCCAAATTAATACTCCAAATTAAAACACTTAACTCTCGGCTCAACGATATCGGATCGCCTTAATTTTTGGCCTAAACTCTTCGTCGAAACCCGCACTAGCTTTTTAATCCAAAAATTAATAAAATCGGCTATGAATTTCCGGAGAAAATCGCGTGGGAAAATTATATGAAAATCGCCCAATAATCACTTTCAATACCGACTGCCAAGCAACGAACAGACAAACGATGATAAGACAAAACCGAAGATCAACATAAAACACTTTTTTAATATTACTCCAAATTAATACTCCAAATTAAAACACTTAAATCTCGGCTCCCCGATATCGGATCGCCTTAATTTTTGGCCTAAACTCTTCGTCGAAACCCGCACTAGCTTTTTAATCCAAAAATTAATAAAATCGGCTATGAATTTCCGGAGAAAATCGCGTGGGAAAATTATAAGAAAATCGCCCAATAATCACTTTCAATACCGACTGCCAAGCAACGAACAAACAAACGATGATTTACTCTTACAAACCTAACACTTGCGTATGTATTAAATTTATAGTTTACTGCCCTAGAGGCGCGCGTATAGATGTTAACACATCAAAAAGTATATTTTTGGGTCCCTTTTGTAAGAATATGTATTTTATTTTCCCGAAAAGATCCTTTCTTTGATGAGAGGTACCTCTTTTATTAAAAGCTAATGTGTTTATGTAAGAAAACGCCTAAGAGTATAAATTTTGTTTACAAAGAAATACTTTTTGATGTGTTAACATCTATACGCGCGCCTCTAGGGCAGTAAACTATAAATTTAATACATACGCAAGTGTTAGGTTTGTAAGAGTAAATCATCGTTTGTTTGTTCGTTGCTTGGCAGTCGGTATTGAAAGTGATTATTGGGCGATTTTCATATAATTTTCCCACGCGATTTTCTCCGGAAATTCATAGCCGATTTTATTAATTTTTGGATTAAAAAGCTAGTGCGGGTTTCGACGAAGAGTTTAGGCCAAAAATTAAGGCGATCCGATATCGGCGAGCCGAGATTTAAGTGTTTTAATTTGGAGTATTAATTTGGAGTAATATTAAAAAAGTGTTTTGTTGATCTTCGGTTTTGTCTTATCATCGTTTGTCTGTTCGTTGCTTGGCAGTCGGTATTGAAAGTGATTATTGGGCGATTTTCATATAATTTTCCCACGCGATTTTCTCCGGAAATTCATAGCCGATTTTATTAATTTTTGGATTAAAAAGCTAGTGCGGGTTTCGACGAAGAGTTTAGGCCAAAAATTAAGGCGATCCGATATCGGCGCCGAGATTTAAGTGTTTTAATTTGGAGTATTAATTTGGAGTAATATTAAAAAAGTGTTTTATGTTGATCTTCGGTTTTGTCTTATCATCGTTTGGCTGTTCGTTGCTTGGCAGTCGGTATTGAAAGTGATTATTGGGCGATTTTCATATAATTTTCCCACGCGATTTTCTCCGGAAATTCATAGCCGATTTTATTAATTTTTGGATTAAAAAGCTAGTGCGGGTTTCGACGAAGAGTTTAGGCCAAAAATTAAGGCGATCCGATATCGGCGAGCCGAGATTGTAGTGTTTTAATTTGGAGTATTAATTTGGAGTAATATTAAAAAAGTGTTTTATGTTGATCTTCGGTTTTGTCTTATCATCGTTTGGCTGTTCGTTGCTTGGCAGTCGGTATTGAAAGTGATTATTGGGCGATTTTCATATAATTTTCCCACGCGATTTTCTCCGGAAATTCATAGCCGATTTTATTAATTTTTGGATTAAAAAGCTAGTGCGGGTTTCGACGAAGAGTTTAGGCCAAAAATTAAGGCGATCCGATATCGGCGAGCCGAGATTGTAGTGTTTTAATTTGGAGTATTAATTTGGAGTAATATTAAAAAGTGTTTTATGTTGATCTTCGGTTTTGTCTTATCATCGTTTGGCTGTTCGTTGCTTGGCAGTCGGTATTGAAAGTGATTATTGGGCGATTTTCATATAATTTTCCCACGCGATTTTCTCCGGAAATTCATAGCCGATTTTATTAATTTTTGGATTAAAAAGCTAGTGCGGGTTTCGACGAAGAGTTTAGGCCAAAAATTAAGGCGATCCGATATCGGCGAGCCGAGATTGAAGTGTTTTAATTTGGAGTAATATTATAAAAGTATTTTATGTTGATCTTCGGTTATATCGTACGAATATAACAATGTATGTATGTATGTACAAGTGTCTGTTGCTTTGCATTCTTTGACTTTTGTGGGAATAAAACAAAAAGTATTGAGCAAGAAAATAATGACACATGTGCTTGCACTGGGTCTTTAAATAATTTAAAGTATTAATATTATTTAACTGTAACGTCATCATATGATTGAACGCTGTTTTTTATTTTCCAATGTAACATTTACGAATGTGTTCATAGAAATCGAACAGGTACCGTGTAGCAACAAGGTGTTAACACATCGCCCGTGAGTTCGAACACTCATTGGATTTTTTTTTTTAAAGGACAATCAAAATTCAATGTAAAATTAATAAAAATGAAAGGTAGAGAAAACAAAGGAAATTCATTATAATTTGCCAAAAAAAAATATTGTTTAGTACATTTTAGAAATTCATTTTTATATATGTACATAACAAGAATAAAAAAAATTAGGTATTTTATTAACTCATTTTGTAAATCAGCTCTACTCATATTTGAATTTACGAACATAATTTGATTTACCGAATTATCATTGGATGCTATACTACACCTTTTATCTGTTATTAAATTACGAGCACGCAAACGTGTGTATGTTCTTTATGCTACACATGCGTCTTGACATCGTGTATAACAAATGATTAGTGTCGACAATACTGTCATAATGATGTGTGACGTCACACTTGTTGTATATAAAAACATTGATAAGGTTGGTATGTTGTGTTTACTTGAAATAAAACAGTGTGCTGTTTTTGTCTTTGCTATTGCTGTCACTGTTATACGTTGCCTTACAAAAGAAGAGTGTACTACTGCATATTGCAATGAAGTGTGCGCAGTATTGTCAGCGACAAAACAAATGTTTTGTTGCAGACCTTTGGTTTGTATCTAGACTAACATATGTGGGGAAATGCCTTGTTTAATGGGAAGTTCTCTAGATGGAGCCTGTAACCAATATTTAGTATATATTGTAGTTCTGAAACCAATAAAAAGTAAATTTAGAAAAGCCAAAGTGAAAGAAGATTAAAAAAAGAAAATTTTCTTAAATAAGTGCCTTTTCTTAAAAAATTTAAATTTTCTCAAAAAAATACCTATTCATATTCTTAAAAAAATACCTATTCATATTCTTAAAAAAATACCTAATCTTAAAGAAGTACCTTTGTTTAAAAAAAAGTACATTTTCATAATCTTAATCGTAAAGAAGTACCTTTGTTTAAAAAAAGTACATTTTCATACAAGAAGTACCTTTTCTTAAAAAAAGTAATTTGTTTAAAGTAAGTACCATTTGTTAAAAAAGTATATTTTCTTCCAACAAATTGCCTCAAAAACTACCTTTTCTCTAAAGAGTGCCTTTTTTGTGAAACAAAATAACTTTTTTTGAGATAACTACCTACTCTTAAAAATGTACCTATTCTTGAAAAAAGGACCAATTCTAAAAAAAATCCAATTACTTAAAAAAAACCCTTTCTTCAAAAAAATACCTTCTCTTAAAAAAATACCTTTTCTTACAAAAATGCCTTTTCTTAAAAGTACCTTTCATAAAAATTAAATAATGCCTTTTCTTTTCTTGAGATAAATAGCCTTTCTGAAAATAAGTAAATTTTGTAAAAAAATAACCTTTCCCTAAAAAGAGTATCACTCACTTCTTCATAAAGTACCTGTTCTTAAAAAGTACTTCTTCGTAAAAACCAATTCATACTCCTACAGTTTTTATACTCACTGATTGGGACCCACAGTTTTATACCGGTTCCGAACGGTGTTTTGAGCTTTTTCATGGGAAGAAATTGAATGTGAGCAGAGCAGGGATCGAACCCAGGATCTCATGTACAAGAGGCGCGCACTAACCATTGCACCACCGACGATTGTAGTGGATTATTGTATTGAAGTTTCGCTGAAATTGTATACAAATTCCAGCGATTTAAGTTATTGAAATTGTGATATAATAACAGTTTGCAATCTTTTAGATCCACGACATTTTACAAAACTTCAGACAAAGAAATGCCTATACTTAGATTTAGGTAAATTTATGATTGGTTTGTTTTTAAATGTTACAAATATTAAAATTGTGGAAACTGATCACTAGGACACTAATTCATATAATACAGGGTGTCACAAAATTATCGCAAGATTTGGATTTCATGCCATTTGTGCGGTAGTGTTGTCGTTGAAAAAATTCGTGCAGGTGCAGGTTATATCTTGGAAGATATAAGATTTAACAATGCTCGTTGTTGCAACATGATATACAGTTTATTGTCTCCAATTGACAAGATATGGATAGTAGATGTCGGATGCCCGAGAAACAATTCAATTGCTACATGACTAACCTGACCAACAATCGCGCTTTTCGATGTCTCATCCCGCCATGGATTTCAATCCCGCTTTTTATAGAGAAGTCCCGCTTTATGACGTTTTTGTCTTTAGAGCTAATAGTGTAATTTAGCATGGATGGTATATTTTTGTAATATAAAATTTTCAGCATTCACAAACAGGATTTGAATTCACATTCTCAGACGATCTACCGACATCTGTGCAAATGTGTCATTAACTGATAATAATTTTTTTCGATTTTTACTTCACATTAATCATATTAATGTATAATATAATACAATATATTTTTCCGCCGTCGGCTGAGCCACGAAAGTGGCGTAATTAGATCTTATTGTGGGCAAAATATTTGAACAGATCTCAAAATAAACTGATTTCAATCACACAGTAGCCGCCGACTTCAAATTCCGATAAACGGGAAAATTTTGCTTATTGTAATTACGTAATTTTCTTGTTCAGCTTCTAAAAATAAAAAAAAGGTTTTTATATATTAAAAAAAAAACGATTACTAAATCTAAAAATATATATTTTATTTGACGGAATGAAGACGGGCCCCAGGAAATAACACCCCAATTGCAAAATGAAATGGGTCCCAAACCAATACACAGGTTACAACAACACGAAATTTTGGGGTGTTATTTCGTACATTTGGGGTCCATTTTCGCTTACACTTGGGATGTTTTTTCATTATGAATATGGGCCCCAATGAAAGTGGACCCCAAATATTTTTTGGGCAACATTTTCATTTTACTTGGGGTCGGTTTTCATGTTTTGGGGTGTTATTTCATAACTAAATTGGGGTGTAATTTATCGGGGTGCTATTTTGTATGGCTACTATAAAACTTAATGACAAAACACCCAATAATAACAAATGAAATTAGGCCCCAAATATTACTAAAAAGTAAATAAAAGTAAATTTTAATAAACTACATATATTTTACTGTTTTAGAAAGACATGAAAAAAAATTTTCCAAAAACAAATCGCGCGATTTTTTTGGGAAACATTTTCTGCCTGCGGCGCTTCAACACGCGATCAACAAAAATTTTAATAAACTTTATTTTACTGTTTTAGAAATAAATTAAAACAATTTTTTCAAAGAAAGGGGGACAAATATTTGAAATAAATATTATATTCTATCTTCTTTTGTTTAATGTTTCATAGAATATGTTTATCTGTGTATTTTATATTCATTCTGAAATTAATCAAATCGACGGATAAAGCAAAACAAACTTTTTTCTATTGGGGCCGATTTTCCTGGGGTTCAATTTCTATTCTTTAAAATTACATTTCAAGAAAATACACCCCAAAGAGTCAATGAAATCTGGCCCCAAATTTTACCAGTATACAACAAATAATAATTTTGGGATCCTCTTGCGCTTATTGGGGCCTTATTTTTAAACGGTTTAAAACCAAAAAATTAAAGCCGCCCCCACTAAAATATTTGGGGTCGTGATGCACAATTTTTTGGGGCCCTTCGTCATTGCTTGGCAGGCTATTTCATTTTGAAATTTGGGGCCCATCTTCATAATGAAAACAAACCCTAAATTTGGGGCCCATATTCATTTTGCAATTGGGGTGTTATTTCCTGGGGCCCGTCTTCCGGCCTCCATTTTATTTTTTATATTTATAATACTTTTTAAATTTTATATTTTATTTATTTAAATGAATACAAATACCAAAATCTCGCTTTTTGGGTCAAATTCCGCTTTTCAATCAAAAGCAGTAGGTCAGGTTATGCATGACTATCATATGATTTACCGATGTTGAGTTATTTTTTTAGGGATTTTGAGGTTCGTGGTTGATGCCAAGAAGATCTCGAACACTCACACCTTGCAGGTCTCATAGTTATATATTTATCATACGGGTGTTTTTCAGGTTCCAGGTCGATGTTTCGTGACCGCCAGTTCTGTTGGTTGACATTTCGTCACCTCATTACTGATTTCACCCACCTACCATTTTTGAAACAAATGAGTTAGGAATGGATTATATATAATACTCGTATAAATGTCCTCCTTCTAATTCAGAACCTCGTTTCACGATATCTGTTTTCATACCTGAGATATCCAACATCGACTTTGCTCTATATGCGCATTTTTAACATTTAATGAATATTGTTTTGCTGCGGACGCCACTGTTTGGCTCATACATCAAATGTTTAATACAAAAGTGAAAAAATATAGTTCATTATTGGTTTGCAACATTATCATATCAACGATCAAAATAAAAACAGTAATAAGGTTTTGGTTTGGGGCACATAAATGGTATTTCAAGTATCATTCCAATGGTATACATTCTGTCCAAATTGCGGAGATAATATATGCAAGTCTATATTCATACATTGAACCGAAATAACTCCCGAAATAGGTATTTGGAATCCCAATAAGAAGTTTTATCTATGGTAAAAATTTGGACCCGATCGGAGAGTTTCACCTAAACTCAACTTTCACAGAAAATCGTATGGTAATGCGGCATAAACAGTTCAATTTAAAAAAATAGATATGCAGCACAAAACAAACAAAAAAAATGTTAAAAATTTTAATAACTTTTGATGTATTATATTAAAAGATACGAAAATTTATACTTTTGTTGAAAATATATGATACAATAAATAGAAAAAATTTAATTAATATTCTCCACGCAGAATTTGAGAAAAACTAACTTAAATTTTCTTTATGGTTTTTCTCGTTACCGACTCTGTGGCATATGCGCCAAACTAATAATAAGGTGACGATTTGTCGATGACAATTTAACGCACCAACAACGTGTTGAAGTTATTAATACATTTGGTCTAAACAATCGTTCAATTGTAAAAATTTTGCGGGATTTTTTTGGTTTAAATTATTTGCAGAGCAAGGAATTTTGTAAAGAATTTTGAAACCTTGGGGATAAATTGAAGTCTCGCCGAACTCGTAGCGTACGTTCGACACAACACCAGTCAACTACAATTCAGATGCTAAAGAACAACATTACTGAAGAAATTGGAGTAATAGCACCCGCAATATGACAAAATGGTATGCAAAATATTATATTATATTTCATACATAATTGCTATATACCAAACTGTCATGCAATACAATATTATTTAAAAATATTGTACAGTTTAAGATTTTTACAAGAAACACATCGGCCTGGAACATAAAAAACACCCGTACAAGGAATATCTTCCGTTCGTTCTTTTAAATGTTTCCGCGTCAATTTGATTTGCCTTTAGATTTAATCGCAATCAATTGAATTCAAGCAAAAACATACCGGTGCTTGAATCGGTGTTTGGTGGTAGTAGCATAGAACTTGAAGATTACTTTTAGGCTGATGAAGCAGTGTTGCATAGTGGCTATATTAGCACATTCCAGAGGTAGATAGTGAAATCTAGATGGCGCAGGTATCGTGGAAGTAGACAAACTTCTCGGAAAAGAATATTAATTCATAAACAATTTAGCCACACCTTTCTTTATTCCTGTGTTGTCAAAAACAACAAAAACAGCATTCTTATTATATTTTCAAATTTAAACATCAAAATTAAAATAGTGACTTTTGAGTGTTGTTTATTTCTTTGTATTCGAATCGAATGCACAATCTATTGTTTTCTAGTATGTATGTATTAAAGATAATCTATTTGCTACAATTTGGAAAAGATATATTAAGGGGCTTTATACAGACAAAGGCGATCAAGAATTTGACGACCAGAAGATGTGAGCAATTTGGCAAACCTGATAAAAGAGAACCAAAAAGTGGTAGCAATTCACTCAAACGCATTTCTCTCTCGCTTCATATCTTGATTATTTCATACTTTTTGCATAGTTTATTTTATTTTACTTCAACATGGTTGGAATTTTTATAGTTCCATATATACAATAACACTATCAAAAAGCTGCTCTTCAATGAAGAGAGTAATATAGAGAGCAGAGACAGAGAATGGCTAGGGTTTCACTCGTTTTGTTTGTTGGCATTCGAAGTTCCAAGCAGTGACACAATTTATTGGTTGTGAATAGCTCTCCCCAATTCTTTCAAGGGATTTTCTTAACAAAAAAATTTAACAATATTTCAAAATAGAATCGATTAGGTAAATAATGTCTGTTATTAAAATGTCGTGAGTAGCCGTGAATGAATTCTTTTTTTTTTGTCTCGTGAGCGTACGTGATAATTTTTGTTGCACACCTCTAATTTGTTCGCTTCATTTTCAATAAAAATCTCAATTTCTTTATCGTTTATATAAAAGGTATTGATTAAAAAAACAAACAAAACTTTGGCCGTTCGTCCATATTTTCGAAATAAAGGCATCCAAAACTTCGATGTACAATCGCACATAACTCATCCATTTATTAGCGGATTCTTTTGAAATATATTTCACTAGAAAGGTCCATCTAAAATGAGTAAGGGTGTATATAAATATATTTAGTGTTATTAAGTCTTTGGGAGGTAGCATTAAAAAAATAAATGTTGAACCTAACTTTTTTTTACAAAAATGTATTTGTGTGAATAAAATTCCCCAGTATACCTATGTTTTACTGGACTCCGAAAACAGACAACTCCTTAACTTTTGTTAAGGTATAATACTTAACAATAACCCTTCAAAGACCGGAGATATTAAGTTTAAAAACAATTAACCCAGAAGTCAAACTTTATTTTTTTAGAAGAAGTCAAATTTTATATATTTAGTTAACGAAAAAAATTTATTTGATTCGTTTAATTTTTTTTTTTAGATTTCTATAAGAAAATATCGTAAAATATAAATTCGGAGTTTTTTTAACATTCGGGATTTGCTACTCTGGGGTAGGTCCAACACTTTTTGTCTTATAAAGCTTTCCGTAAGCCCGAAAACTATGGTATGAAAAGCGCCGCAGAAAAAAATATGTTTTTATTTTATGTCGGAAAATGTATTCCAGAACTTTGCATGTAAATATCTCCGGTAGTGCGTAGTATTTCAACTTAAGAAAAGGCTTGAAGTCTTGTCTATTATCGGGGTCTAGCAAGAAAATATGTACTATAGGGGTTTTTGAAAATAGTACAGGTTTAACAAAAAAGTGACGTTAAACCCCCGTTTTTGTTAAATAAACCCCCAATTGGTTAATTAAGCGAAATATATTTAAAAATACCTTTGTAATGATACCCATTTTAACCATGTCGGGATATAAATTCCTGAGATATTACCCATTATAAATATACTCAAGATTCAAAAGGTCTATATCGCAAGAAAGTATATATCTCCCGAGCAGAAGAAAAAACTAGTTTTGAACTCAGCGCAGCAAAATGTATCGGAAAATACAAATTTTGATGTAGATCACACAATATTAAAGTAAATTTATACCAAAGTGTAGACCAACACGCGTTTTCAATTACGGATTCACATGCATATTTGACATCCCAACCTTTGATAATTCGGCTTATTCTATTATACGGCTTACTCCAAAAATAAAAAAAAATTTATTTTTAACAAAAAAAGTAACTTAACAAATTCTGGGCAAATGAATAGTTTCGGAGGTATGGGTCCGAAATTTCGGATATGTGAGGGGGTGTAAAGCTGAGAGTGTAAAGCTACTGATATCGTCACTTATTTTCTATGAAACATGTCGAAATAAACTCAAAAAATTAGTAATTTAGTTAGAAAATTTTAAAAATTATCGAATATTTTCTTTTTCTTTTCTCAAAAGTAGAAAGCTTAATACCACAAAAATACTATGCCGAAGCCGCGAAGCCGGTATTGGACCTACCTCAGAGGAGAAGATCCCTTACACGTGCCACTCAGAAAGCTCTATAGCATTTTTCGATAACTCGCTTAGTTATCGAGTTCTCGGATATTGAAATTTTGAAAAAAAAAATATTCTATAATTTTTAAAAATTGCAACATCCGGTAATTCGATAACTTAGCCAGTTATCGAAAAATGCTAGATACTTTTTTGAGTTTATTTTAACTCGTTTTATACAAAAAAAGTGATAGTATCAATAGTTTACACAGTACCTTTTCCTCACTACCCCCTCACACATCCGAAATTTAAGGAACCTTAACTCCGAAATAATGCTTTCGCCCGGATTTTGTTATTTTACTTTTGTTTCCTTAAAATAACGTGTTCTGCCCTCTATCAAAAAATGTTTGCTTTTGGAGTGTAAGCCGTAAAATAGACTCGGTCCCAATTATTGCCCCCAAAAAAGTGCTAAAAAGAAGTTATGTCAAGAAAAAATGCTAGAATTGCACTAAAAATAAGAAGCTGGAAACACTGCCTCCTATCAGTACCACAGTGATCATCGCTACTGCAGGTTGTTTATCTGGTCTTTCGTGTAAAAAGTGTTAGATTCTTTCGCCTGGAGACAAACAAAAATAAATGACTCAGCAGTTGTTGGGGAAAATTGCAATTGTAACTGGTAGGTTTTTTAATCTCCGATCATTTGTCTATCGATATTTATTGATCTTTGTGTAGGTGCCGGTAGTGGAATTGGTCGCAGTACTTGTCGTGTATTAAGGGATAATGGAGCAAAAGTCATAGCAGCTGATCGCAATATAAAAGCGGCAGAAAATACAGCGAAAGAATTGGGTGAATGTGGTGAGTAGGAAATAAGTGAACCGCCTGAAAGTATGCTTTGTCATTAAATGTTTGATTTACAGACATATTTCCACTGGAAATGGACGTCTCATGCATGACCAGTGTATCTGAAGCCGTAGCTAAAACCTGTGCGCAGTTTAAAACTGCTCCTTCGGTGGTGGTGAACTCAGCGGGTATTACACGTGATGGGTATCTTTTGAAAATGCCCGAGAATGACTACGACATTGTGTATAGCGTAAATTTGAAAGGAACATTTCTGGTGACACAACAATTTGCCAAAGCAATGATAGACCACAAAATTAAGGGTGGCAGCATTGTGAACATTTCGAGTATTGTGGCTAAAATGAACAATATTGGTCAGGCTAATTATGCGGCTACAAAAGCGGGAGTAATATCGTTCACTGAGGTGGCATCCAAAGAATTTGGAATGTTTGGTATACGCGTTAATGCCATTTTACCTGGATACATCAATACACCTATGGTTGCAGTTGTCCCGGATAGTATAAAGGAACAAGTGGTTAAGAGATGTCCGCTTGGAAGACTGGGCGAACCCAATGAAGTTGCCGAAGTAATAGCATTCTTGGCATCCGATAAGGCTTCGTATATCAACGGTGCTTCAATAGAAGTGACCGGTGGGTTGAAGTGATTAGCGGCAGTCGTAATTATCATACATATAACAAAAATTGAGTGCATTTACTAGTGGGAATAAAAGTGATTGGAGTACTAAACCAATATTTGGAATATGTACAGAGTCGATAAAAAATTTTAAAATTAGGCATCACGGATATGTATATATTATCACTGAAAACGTGGTCTGTACACTACTTTTAAAATCACGTAAAAGAAATCTGTCAGTAAAATGTTAGCGATACCAAATCACATGTTTTTTTTATACTTAAGGGACTTGTAAGATTAGAATAATGTGTTGAAATATATAGTTTGAAGTATTCTGCATTTACCTCAGAATAAATACTAACTGCCTTATTCATAAAAAAACATTAATGTAGCTCTAAAGCATTCATCAGTTATTGAAAGCTTTAAGATTTGGCGAAGGTTTTATTAGAACCGTATTCATAATGAGTATTTTAACTAGGGAACAGATAAGTGACAGACAACCCTGTTTTATGTACTCTCACAGTGCTTGTGATGTAAAAACAAGATGAACAACAACCGATAAACCGAATTAAATATTTTTTATTTAAATGCGTCAATTAATTTTTGCAAAATTTTAAACATTAATGGAAAGAATTATTCAATATAAAGATCAATTAATATTTGCTATATTCATAAATTTGGAAGAAGTGTCAAAAAATCCTATTGAATTGGATTTCTGTTTTGGGTAGACGAATATAAAACCGGATAATAGGTTGTTGTTTCAACGTTTTGATTTTATATACATCACTATGTAAACAAAAGTTCATTTTGGTTAAAAATTATAAAAATTGGAACGAAATTATTTGGTTGATTAGCAGGATAATATGACACTATAAACGTTGCAAATATACACAAAATAATTCCAATTGTTTATATCGCATTAATATTTAAGTACGGCACGCGTGAAATGTAAAAAAATAATTTTTTTTTTGTATTAATGCGGATAAAATAGCCTTAAAGAAGGGTTAAACGTTCAACAAAAATGGCGACGTTAGAGAACTCTTAACATAGGAATTTTTCGATTATGAATACAATTTTTGGGCTTGACCTTAAACCTTTAACAAACCCATGACAACTTTTTATGAATAAGGCCGTAAAAATATAATACAAAACTTGTTCTCCCTTGTTGCGACCGTAGAGTAATGACTTCTGCACATCACCTAAAGAAGTACGCAAAAGTACTTCTTTTTAGCCTCTGTACTTCTTTTTGTACTTTTTTTGTTATGCCAACAATAAGTAAGAAAATCTTACGTCTTATTGATGACAAAAATCAGATATAAGTATTTACATAGAAGACCGGTTTATTTTAAAAAATAACAAATTTGAAAAGCTTTCCACCTGACCAGTACCTCGTTTCTGTAGTTTTCGAATCGAAAAAGTTTTCACATGAAACATGTGAATTGAAACAAAAACGCTAGGAATCGGTACAAAAAATCGCTTCTCACATGTGACTGTTTCTACAACGTTTGTTTTGCGAAAACGTTCTGTGACGTAGTGCTTTTTTTCATTCTTATTGGAAAAATGCGAGAAAATCTGTTTCTAAAAAGTAGTGAGTCGAAAAAATTAAAATGTGAAACGTCAAAAATACTCACAAATTAAAACGGTGCGAGATTTTGGTATTGTTTCTACAAAAAGGTTTTTTAAGGAATTAAAACTTATTTTTTAAGTGGAGAAGATAAGAACTATATCTTTTCTGTTATGTATTTCAATTAATTTTTCCAAAATATTACAGAAAAATCAAGAAAGCAAAAATAAAATGCAGTTGAATTCATGTCTATACTTCTTTTTGTTGTTCTTTTTCGCACTAGTTTATTTTGTTTGTTTATATTTTTTTCTTACTTGACAGCTTTCTTGAAATATTCCAATCAAAACTTCATCAGTGTTGCCTCTTTTCGCATTGATATACAGAAACACTTTTTACTCACAAATCGAGAAACGATGGAATTTTTTGTTTCATGCTTAATGTGAAAACTTTTTCGATTCGAGAACTACAGAAACGAGGTACAGTTTTTATTAAAAAAAATATTTCTGGTCTCTTAGTTTGTTCGTTTTTTCTTTAATTTATATATTGTTAATGTTATGTAATGATTTTGTTTTATTACCTAGCATAAAATGTTACTTTTCTGCACTGAACATTATGATTTTTTAATAAAAAAAAACGTGTACTTTTATTTTCTTAATTGCTGCCTTTTTTCCTCAATGTACTTTTTTTGTTGATTTCAAATCTGGCATCCCTACATATGGACGTTGCATGTATATATTGCAGATAGAGGCAATGACTCAATCCAACCAACACGAAAACAGCAAAGGCATTTCGTTTTGTGCGTTAAAATTATTAAAAATACGGCATAAAACTATTTTAGCAGCAAAATCAGATCTGCACCAAAATTTCACCAACGGTAAAGGCTTTTGCGCTAAGTTTAAAAATGATTTTTTTAGGAGCTAGGTCCAACTTCTTGAGATATAGGCCTTTAAAGCTTGAGTACATAATCGGTCATATCTCAGGTATTTATCATCGGATCTGCTTGAAATATGTATCATTACAAAGCCCTTGTGAAACTCAATAACTCTGTATTTAAATATATTTCCTTATATTAACCCATTCATTCATATCATTTAAAAAATGTTTTTTAACCTCACTTTTTTGGTTTAATCAACTTGTTGTTCTTGTCTTTTGGTGTTGTTGTCTTTTGTCGTTGTTGTCTTTTATTTCTGTTGTCCTTTGTTGTAGTTTTTACACACGATTTTTCTGATTTTGTCACACATCGACTTAAAGTACAGAGAGAATTTAATCCCCCCTGCCTTAAAAATGCCCCAAGGTTGCTCAAGAAGGTTGTGTTCAAGGTACAAAGAAATGGTAGAAGCACTAGCACATCTGATTTTAAGTTTTTTCTTGAGTGAGTATGAGTAAGTATTTCTCTTATGTCAAAGTTTGTTTACATTTTTTATTTACGTTATTTGGTTGGAAAATTTCTTATAATTTGAATAGTATTTTAAAAGTGTGAGTGAATGAAAATGGAATTAATCACAAAAATTGTGCTAAATTGTGTTTTTGAAATATAAATAGGAAAAATGCGAGCTTGCTGCTTATTCGTAATGCTGGACCGTTCTTCAAAGTTCCAAGTGATGAACGCAGGAGAAGCAAGTGGAATGATATTTGTCGGATGGAGTTGTCAGCAAATGCTTGCATATGTGCCGATCACTTTTTGTTCTCAGATATTATAAGAGGTGCAAAAAGAGATTCGTTAATGCCCAGTGCTGTGCCTTTTTTGAAGTTTTTGCTACTTTTTCCCCGCCCGCAAACAAAAAATCTGTCTTTAATTGATCTTCCTCCCCGTTGTCAATACTACATTCATACATGTGTACCAATTTTCAGCCTTTTAGTTCTACTACTACTTTGAACTTGTACATACATATGTAGTATATATGGGTGAGTTCCTAAACGTCAAAACACATTGTAGTGATGCAGTTTAAATACTGTCTCGATACAAAGCAAAAAAGTGTGTTGTTTACTTTGTAATAAAAACACTGCATATTTTTTACTTTTAGGAACAGATTTTTGCAATCAGTTGCTTTGAAAATAGCGCTGCCAATGGTAACAATATTATTTTGGAACATTTGATGGAATTACCGAAAGAACCACCGCAACTCCGTAACTTTTTTTCTGTTATTATTTTTGGGTACCTAATAAAGCGTTTTGTTCTTTGGCTTTTAAAATATTTTTGTTAAATTTCTGTTATTGGTCTTTGGGCAATAAAGCGTTTTGACCAAAAATATTTTTGTAAAATTTTAAAAGTCAAAGACCAAAACGCTTTATTGCCCAAAAAACAATAACAGAAAAAAAAGTTGCGAGACACTTTGAAGACGAGTTGTCAAAAGGAAAGTCCATTATATTTCACTGAAAAAATTAAAAAGTTTCTTTAAATAATAATATATGTAATACCGCCAACAAAAATATTTTACTACCTTTCATCCGCGGTTGTTGTATTTGCAATTTATTTTTTATAAGTTAAATGTCTACAAAGCATCAACAAAATTAGTGATGCACAGTTTGCTTTTTGTATACGCAGTGGTTACTTTTATTATACATTTAGGGATGCATGACATTGTCAAGGTTTACACGGTTGCGTTTGGGAATTCATGACTTTGTTCAGTTGCATTGCAAATGACGTTTTGGAACTCACCCTATTATAACAAGTTGTATTTCAATAACGACAACCGTACTAAAGTTATTGCCACTTTATTAATGTTTAATTTAATAAATATACGCATATATTTACCTTGTACGCTTGTAGTATGAACTTATCATACATTAAATAAATAAATATAAAAAAAGGTTTCTCGTTACATCCCATGAAAGGATTAGGGAGAGCTTCTCACAACCTGTGAGCTGTGCGCGTTCTAGTTTTACACTCACTGGCCGTCGGTCGTGCAATGGTAGTGTGCGCGGCTCTTGTGCATGAGGACGTGGGTTCGATCCCTACTCTGAGCACCTTAAATTTCTTTCGCCGACGGTCACCTCGCTTAGTGATGGCGACACTATCGAGTATTTAGCCACGAAAAAGCTTCTCAAAATACCGTTCGGAATCGGTGTAAAACTGTAGGTCCCAATCAGTGAATATATATAAATATATACTACAAAAATTTAGGAAAATAGGATAGAAATTTTGTCTGTTCAGCTGTATGCCATATCCGATCATTTCAGTCGTTGTTCATATTTTCCAACTGTAGAACATTCATAGTTTGGCCATCGATAACAACAATATCAAAAACATTCCGATATTTATCCAAGTTTCGTTCGGCCTGCAAAAAACTAAAAACGACACGAATTTATTAAATTGGTCAGGATTACTTCAACACCTCAAACTTACGCGATCACAAAGGAAACCAATTTTTATATGACACGGTGATGGCACACACTTTTCCGTTTCGGGATCACCCATGACTATATGATCCAAATCATAGTGTCCGCATCTGCAACATTTATTTCATCGCCTCTTACAAACCATGGAGTAACACTTTGTGGAGTATGCATGACATTGACTTGTACCACGAAAGCCACATAATTTTCATCGATTGCCGGAAATATGCCTCCATATTTCACTTTCAAGCTGTTGCTGGAATGACTTAGAAATATTATTACCTCCAACACCTACCGATGACAACGAAACATTTACCTTCCTCTGCAGCCAGCGTTCACCAACAACTCCTGTTTTTCAAATGTTTTCTCTGTAAAAATCACACAGAAATGTTATAATTTTCAATCTTATAAGGCATGTCCACTGGATGATTACGAGTAATTTTTGTAATTTCGGTGAAATTAGGTAACATTTTCCATACAAATTCGACATTTTAAATTAGCTGATTTCAATGAATTTTGCATTGAAATGAGCATAAAACCGAAATTACTAGACACCCTGTGTATCAATTCCACTTTTTAATCCTAGTATTCAGATAAACCTGACTTTGAGATGAAGTCTACATATGTAAAAAAGCAACTAGCTGAAGGCCTTAGACACCAGTGGTATAAATCTTAATATTAATCTTATATTCACTATAAGTTTTAATATATCGTAAATTAAATGAAAAATAAAAAAGCAACTGGTTACTTACATATATTTTATATACAAACCTAAAGTTTAGTTTCAGCTGAGTACTACGCTTAAACAACGATATGTCAAACGAAATTAAAATTGTTCGGTGTGGACGGGTTGAAACAAATTTGAAATTGAGTCAGTGGAGACATGGAGACAATATAAACTAAAACACAATCAGTTTCTAAATATCTGATTTATGAATTCACTGAGAGTGTTGATAGCATAGACTAATACATACCTAGATAAACTTATACTTTCATTTCACACTCTCATCGTAGGTTTGTGGAAATGATGCTAACGATTACAGAAGTGACGATTGAGGACGTGAAGAAGACCGTGGTGATAACCGACGGCGTGTGAGATTCGCATCCAGTGATGGATGAAACGATGGACGAGGTGATGAGGAAGCGTAGGAGAGAGGAATCCTACGATGCGGAGGAGTTTAAAGTGCGGTACGAGGCAAGTGCTACAAGATTCGAGAAACTAGAGGCAATGCTTGAAAAAGCATTATGTGAAATCGCCAAACTGAGGAAGATTGTCCGGAAGTCTGAGTCCGGCACTGAAGACGAAGAAGAAGAGCAGTCCTCTGAGGACTACTCCACGTCCGATGAGGGAGATGACATCGGAGAAGAATGCGAGATGGTATCTGTGGAGGCCATGAACAACAAGGAGGAGTTTCCATCGTTGCGTGAAGCGATGTCGAAACCAGTGAAGAGGGATTCGGCAGGGCAAGTCGCCACACCTGCCTGGACAACGGTGGTGTCAACAGCAGCGGTCAAGAGGGCAAAAACTATGGCGAAGGAAGGTACGCCATGTTCAACAGCAGCGAGTACAGTTGCCGCAAAGGGTGCGGTGGCTGCTGATAAACCTTCAACATCGGCAGCTGCAAAGACGGCAGCAACTGCGACATCAACTGCGAGAGCAGGTACGGCAACTGCGGTAACATCAACTGCGAGAGCAGGTGCGGCAGCGGCTAACACGAGGGCAGCTGCGGCAAAGAAGAGGACAGGAAAATCGATCCCGGTCATAACGACCTTCGATATAGATGTCAAGCTAATCCTGCGTAGCATCAAGAATGCGCTGGGGCATGACAACTTCAGCCTTAGCATCTTGGGTAGAAAGTCTACCAACATTTCGGTGAATTGCCTTCAGGATCACGAAAAATTAAGAGCGCTGTTAGAAGCGATTAGTGTCAAATTTTACACCCACACTCCTCGGAGTGTGAAGCCATACGTGGTCATTATTCGGCGGCTGTCTGACACGTTTGGCGTGGAAGATGTGAGCGGATACTTGGAGGGTCTTGGACTGAAGCTAGAGATCATGGGGCTGACAAAAGTTGGTGGCGATCGTTGGATGATAAAGCTATCGAACGAATCCGATTTGGTCAGTTTCCATGAACTGGCGAGCATTTTGAACTGCCGTGTCAGGTTTGAGCGGTTTAAGAGGGGTGGACCGACGCAGTGCTACAGGTGCCAGCGGTTTGGACATGTGGCCAGGAACTGCAACATGCCTTCCAGATGTGTGAAGTGTACAGGACCGGACGAGTCGGAGGCGTGTGTTTTACCCAAGAAGGGTGAAATCGTGAAGGAGGTGCCAGTGGAGGATGAGATCACCGGGGAGGTGACGATGCAGGCCCCACGCAAGGTGAAATGCGTGAACTGTGATGCTGAGGGTCACACGGCTGGGGCAAGGGATTGCCCGAAGAAGATGGTGATTGCGGCTAAGATGCGTGCAGTGCGGAATGGACCGAGGGTCAGTGGACCAACGAATGCTCGGGCTACGACGATGAGAAGACCAGGGTGCTCCCAGTGTACGGGCAAATTCGAGCCGTGTTGCGGCTCCTATGGCGGCTAATTTTGGTGGTCATAGGTCTGGGACGGGGACTGATGCGGATGTTGGTGCGTTGAATTCAGATTGTCGCCGGATGATGGGAGGCGGCATTTTCGACTGCATGATGAAGGTCCGGGATTTCGCAGGAGGCTATGCGGGAATCCGCGATGAAGCTGGAAGGATGCGGGCCATGGCGGCCTTTATGGAATCTCTGTTTCTTTCATGAACAGACGACTGAAGTGTATCTTTATCAACGTGGACTCCATCGTTTCAAGGCAGCGGAGGCACTATCTGGAGCTGTTTTTGGCAAAGCACAGACCAGACGTGCTTATGATGGCGGAACATGGACTTGGTGACCGGCATAGACTGGATGTCAGGGGTTATGTGACCCACAGATGTAATTCGGGCGGAGGTCGCGGTAAGGGGACGGCGATACTAGTTCGGGACGGGATTCATTGCATCAGGCTTGGAGTGGATACCGGAATTATGCAGAACACTGCTGTCAGGATCAGCAAGCCAGGTGGCACCGCCATCTCATTAGTTTTTTTGTATTTGCGTCCTAGCGCAGTGCTTTCCGACTCTGACCTACTCACACTTAGTGAGCTGGTGAGAGATGGGGATGTGGTGATTGGCGGGGATTTAAATGCTAAACATCCTGACTGGGGTGGATCGGTGGTTAATGCAAATGGACGACGCTTGCGGGATTTCCTGTTGGGGTGTCCGGATTTAGATGTCTTTTCTGCGAGGGAGCCGACCAGGGTTTCGGGTACTGCAGCATCATACATCGATATTTTTATGGCTTCTCCAGGCATACGGGTGTCTCAGGAGCTGAGGGTTCTGGATTATGAGTCGGATCACAGGGCTGTGGAGATTCGAGTGGACTGTGGCGAGCTGGACCAGTAATTTACAACTTTGGGAGGATGAACGTGGATCGGTTCAATTCATTGCTACGGGGGTATCTTCCCTCTGCTGCTCTTCCGGTGGATCGTAATGTTACCATTGGCGAAATTGATGACTGCGTGGAATCTATGGCTGAGTCTTTTCGACAGGCTGTTGATGGTGCTGTACCGAAGATGACAATTGGGAATGGTGGACTGCCTGACCTCCCTCCCAGGATAAAGGACCTGATTGGACAAACGAAGAGGCTTCGGAGGACTCTTTGCAGGACAGGGGATTTCTCCCGCATTCCTACTCTCAGGGCTGGGATAAGGCAGCTGAGTCGGATCATCGATGGTGCGATTGCTGAATTTGAGGCTGGTTCCTGGATGGATCGGCTCAATGCTATAAGGGTGGACAGCACTACATTTGCTAAGGTGAAGGCGGCTGGCGGACTGCGTCGAAGGGATCCTGTCCCGGATATGTTGGACGAGGGCAATGTGCCCATTATTGAGGAGGTGGGCAAGGCTAATCTCCTTGCGGCGGGTTTTTCTGAGGTGCATGGCGTGAATGGTCACTTGAGGACTGGTGACTTTGGTGAACGGATTGCTGCTGAGGCAGCTGATTTGGTGAGCCGCATGCCACGTGTTGCTTTTGGATCGGGGATCATGGCTGACGGCGCAGTTGGCGCTGGGCGTGTGGATGACCTGATTATCAGGGCTGCGGATGTTGGTGGCGCTCTTAGGAGGCGTCCACCGAAAAAGTCGTCTGGACTGGACGGCATTCCTGATGTTGCTTTGAAGAGAACTGATTCCTTCGTTTGGACCTTTCTAGCGGTTCTTTTGAACAATTGCATCAACTTGGGCTACTTCCCTCGAGCCTGGAAGAAGGCGGCGGTAGTGCCTATTCCCAAGCCTGGGACGGATCGGAAGAGGGTCAGTGGATATAGACCAGTTTCACTGCTTTCCCCTTTTGGAAAGCTTCTGGAGCTGTTCGTTCTGGCCCATGTTTGAGACCATTTGGCTGAGCGCGGCATCTTGCTGGACAACCAGTTTGGTTTAAGAGGGCGGCACTCGACATCGCATGCGCTGATGGTGTTTTCTGACTACGTGACTAAGGGTCTGAACAGGAGACACGCCACGATAGCTGCTGGCCTGGATTTTGCCAAGGCCTTTGATACGGCTTGGCAGGCGGCGATATTGGTGAAGATGAAGGCGGCGGGATTTGCTGCAGACATACTCAGGATGGTTGCGGGCTTTCTAGCGGACAGGACGTTCCGTGTAAGGGTTGGCGACTCGCTCTCTGAGGAGAAGATGGTGACGGCGGGTGTACCGCAGGGCTCGCTATTGGGACCTGCATTGTACAACATCCTTCTCAGCGATATGCCCCTTCCCCCGGGGGGGATCTGTTGCTGATTTATGCGGATGACATCCTTGTTGCAGCTTCTGGCCCTAGGGCGTGAATCGGAGGCTGAACACTTACCTTGAGACCCTGAGTGGTTTCTTCTCCAAGTGGGCAATTGGGATTAATGTGGCCAAATCGAGAGGGATCATTTTCAAGGGGACGCGAGGGAACCTGTACCCGAACGCCAGGGGCTCAAGGTGGGAGATGCGGATACCGGGATTTCGAGGGATATCAAGTACCTTGGGGTAATGTTCCATGAACGGTTCACCTTCGTGAGCCATGTGGACTACGCTTTGCGGAAGGCTAGGTTTGCCTTTTCTGCATACTACAGGCTGTTGGCGAGGGCGAATGGCCTGAGTACGGAGGTGCGTCTGCTGGTGTACAGGCAGGTTATAAGACCTGTTATGGCATATGCTTTCCCGGCCTGGTTTCCCATCTCGTCGAGTCAGATGGAGAGGGCTAAGGCAATGGGACCGGAAGATACTCAGAACCTGTCTGGGTCTGAGGATGACTGTGATGGCGGATGGCTCTTTCCGCATGCCCTCCTGTAGGAGGGTATATGATGGTGCTGGTTTTGGGAGGGTTGACAGGTTCATGGTGGACTCTGCTCTATCTTTCCTGGGAAAAGCGGCGGGTGTGGATAGTGACCTGGTTAGGGCATGTTTCGACACGACGGATGCGGACAGCCTTCTGTCACGCTGGTTCTTTGGACCAACGGACCTTCTGGCCCTCAGTAATGGGGGCTATCTAGAAACAGACGGGGCTTTGTTGTTTTACCACAGGAGATTCGGTACATTGGGTATCGATGATCCTGTGTATAATACTACTCAGTAGTATTTCTTCGAACCGAGGTGGAGACTGGAAATTTTTCGGAATTTCTGGTCTATTGATTTATGCGATCCAGCTTGCTGGATATCTTGTTTATATTTAGTTTTTAAGTTGTTATTTATTTTTTAAGTTTCTTTTATTTTTAGGTCAAGATGACGATCAAGGCGTTCCCGTTTTTCATCAATTTTTCGGGGAATTATTATTTTTACAGCGTATATAATTTATTATTAAGACTTGATGTATGTATGTAGTATTTTTGATGAGGATGGAAGTTTCTGAAGGGCACCCTATGGGTGTGAGGGAAATAGTTATAGGTAATATTAAGAAGTATTTATTGTGTATTAAGAATTATTACAATAAAACCAGTTTAAAAAAAAAAAAAATTTCTAAATATCAGCTTTTTCAACTTTGTTTACATTTTTCAATCAGCTGACTTTGACACAATACAGACACTGAGCAAAAACAAAATGCCTGTTGTTTTTGCCTTGTTGTAGTTGTTGTCGTACTGCACCTACCATTATATTTCTACCATGGTTGTGTTATAAGAAAGCTGATTTTTTTTAATGTCGTTGTGCCAAAGTGGTGCACACTAGCAGTCAAATGCTGTTTACCTTTGTTTTGTGTACGTTGTTCATAGCACATAGATATTGACATAAACTACACACCAAACAAAAACAGAATGTTGTTGCCTTGGTGTAAAATTTGAAGTATTGCTTCTACCTTTTCAAGCTGCCTTGTATACCAAATATATACCAAAAATAATATGACGTTTACATGCACTCGATATTGAAGTTACCATGTTGGCATAATTTATTCCGTTTTGGCACATTTTTTTTGGTTTTGGCACTTGTTTTTTGAAAAATTATACCAAATGCCCTTTAGCACAATTTTCTCAAAATGTTTCCAATATTGTTAATTTTAGTGCAGTTTTTTAGCACAATTTTTTTGCAAACGTCACAATTTTTCGTATTGAAAGTTTCTCCTTTTATCTGTATCTATTTTTACAGCATATTTAGCGGTATATTAGCCTGGTACTCACCATAGATAAATACAAAACCATAGATGGTGAAAGACAAGTGGTGGATTTGAAAGTAGATGTGGTAGATATGGGCAAATTTCCCTGGAAACAAAAACTATTAGTGGTCCTCATGCAAACTCGAAAGAGCCTCGTAAACACGTAAACTTCGCAAACTTACGCGGCAGACGTCAAAACAAAGAAATTTCCCATACAAAGCGACTTGCACAAAAGTGGAAAGTCTTCAAGTCAGATTTGCTGCACAAACGTGGGATGGAGAAACGTGTAAACTTTTGACATTTCGTTGTCATCTGACTAGGATGGATAAATAAGGTGATAGCACTAGAACAGTAGAAAAAGTACACATATATAATACATGCAATTGCTACTGCTACCACCTTATGTATCGATCGTGGTCAGCTGATATGGTTTTGAGCACAACTACGCTGAGCAACTTTACTTGGTGCCTCATGCAACGGTGCGAGGAAACTTGCGCTGAGCAAAAGTTCTCGGCTTTCACGTTTGCATGAATGCCGCTGTTGAAAATGCCATATAACCATGCTTTTTTGCGTTTTGTATTGTCAACAAATAACTAAAGCGATATTTTTTTCTATTATTTAAATTATATTTTCAAATTTAAACAACAAAATCAAAATAAAAATGACTTTTAAGTGCTTTTTCATCGCATCCGAGTGATAAATGTTTGCATAGAAACAGTCTTTGCCATCTGGTGAAAATGGTGATTAAGCAAATGAATCATCTATGGTTTTTATTTATCTAACCTCTTTGCGAAAATTTCGTGAACAAAATCAAATATAGGTTTGTTATGCCAAAGTAATTTCGTACGAAAACAATTTCAAAAATGTCCGTAAGGAGATAAATGACAAAATTCTTTATACATTTCTTATTATGGATGCCAAAATGCTTTTCTGAAAACAGGAGTAAAAAAGCGATGTAAAACTTACTTTTTGTACCCAGAGTAAAAATATGGACGATTATTAACAAACTTCAAATTAGTCGTTTTGGGCCGTACTGTGCATTCAATATGTATCAATATGTGACTTTTGTAAAATGGTCTAAATGTGATAGAAGTTCTTCTCGAAGTGCCAGATATAAACTCGAGAGAAAAATCTCCGGGTTCATTGCGAATAATATCAGACAAAGAAAATTTCGAAGTAGATACGATTTGATCACTCACCTCTAGGTTAAGTGAAACTGATTCCAAAAGAAACTATCTAAAATTTGGGAAATTCTATTCTAAGACGATTGAAAGAAATTTTTAACAATTGATCTCAAACAAACATATAAATGAATTTTTTTGAAATTTTATTTAAAAAAAATTGATAATTGTTGGAGCTGAAAATCACCCTTCGTTTGGCTTTCGTTGTTGTTGTAGAATTTGTTACAATATTATAAGATAGTTTTTTTATGAAATTAAGATACATGCTATAACAACTTATTATTTATTTATTTATTTGTTTTAATCTTACGAAAACTATTTCTAAGATTAAAAGTATTATAGAGCACTAGCAGCTGAGGCTATCGGCTCTCGTTGTATATACAATGTGTCCAAGATATGTTGTTTATATTCTAAGTTTCAGTGATGTAAAGAATGTATAGATGTTATTAATATTTTCTAAAGATAGAGAGTATGTCGTATTTATATTGATTTATTTTCAAAGGTGTGATGCCGTCGATGGAGCAATGGTTAGTGTGCGCGCCTCTTGTACATGAGATCGTGGGTTCGAACCCTGCTCTGACCACCTTAAAAATTTCTTTCGGCGGCGATCACCTCGCATAGTGACGGCGACACTATCGAGTATTTAGCCATGAAAAAGCTTCTCAAAATACCGTTCGGAATCGGTGTAAAACTGTAGGTCCCAATCAGTGAGTGAAAACTGGAAAGCGCACAGCTCAGTGATTGTGAGAAGCTCTCCCGTGTCCCTTCATGGGATGTATTGGGAAACAATTTATTTTATTTTATTTCCAAAGGTGTTCTTCTTAGGTGTTGATATGTGGGTAATCTTCAAGAATGTGCTTAAGTGTAAGATTGTTGCCGCATTTAGAGCACATTGCGGGTCCAGTTCTTTTAAAGATGTGTTCATGAGAGAAGATGGTGTGTCCAAGACGGATCCTGCTAAAAACGCGTATACTCAGTTTATCGGAATTTGTAGGTTATGATGGTGTTGTAGGGGGAATAATGACCCTACTGTAGTGCTGATAATACTTCCTTTAAAGCTGAACGATTAACGTATAACAGCTGCACCCATTTCTTGGAGGGTCTGTAACTGTTTTTGACTCAGAATTACAAAAAGTCAATTTTAGCATAATGACAATTTTTGAGAACATTTGGCATACTTTTTTGGTCGGCCTCTGGCAACACTGACTTTAATCGACAAATCACACCATTGTCATATGATTTCTCATACAATTTTGTACCCAAGATCGAGTACATTTATCTTGATACTTTCAGTATGAGACTGTGGGAACATGTAACGGAAATGAGAATGTAAAAATCTTCGCTTGAGCACGGAATATCAATGTCTTGCATACACACACTTTCTACAATTTCAACTGTCGAAATTGTATATTTTCGAAATATTCGCTTGCATGAGACATTCAACAAGAATGGAAAGGCAATGTCTAACAAACCTCAACACCTGCTACATTGCCTTCTATAATCAAGCAGTAGTTCATGCCTTCGGGAAAAAGCAAGGCCTTCAAGAAGGCCTTTGTCAAAAACGATGTACAAATAGATCGTCTAAATTTCTCTTCACTCAAATGACAACAAACAAAACGAGTGAAACCCTAGCACTTTTCTGCCCACTCTCTTACTCTCTTCATTGAATATTTGAATACACAAGCGGCTTTTTGATAGTGTTATTGTATATAACTATACAAATTCCAACCGTGTTGAAATAAAATTGCATAAACTATGCAAAAAGTGTGAAATAATCACGATATGACACGAGAGAGAATGCGTTTGAGTGAATATCTGGCACTTTTTGGTTCTCTTTTACCAGGGTTGCTGGTATTCATTAATGAGAACACATACAAAATGATTGATGTAAGAGGTAGTGTTATAAGATCAGCTGATATTACTTTCTTTCTCTATTTTCTAAATACTTACAAAATTCTACATAAAAGTGTCGTTACTTAAAGAAAAATATATTTTTACAAATAAAGAAACAGAAAAAATTACTGATAGAATTTCATGCTACTAATACATACGAATTCTCCTGCCATCACCTGGTATAATTCCATAATGCCGTCATGAAATACAAAAATGTCAAAACTAAATCGAGTAAAAATTCACGTAAGCGCCTTTTTGCCGTAGAATGATTATCGTGATAAAAGAGTGCATGTAAACGCGCTATAAAATATAACAAAAAGTCCAAACTGCGTTTAAATTTCACAGTTTTTCATCAAAACGACATGAAAAATGTATGTCAAAATTGTTTTTACTGCTTTTAAAAATGTTGTATTCGATTTTATTGCATTGTGTTAAAAATAAATCATTTTGTAACCCAAACTTATGTATGGCATCGTTTTTGCATGGAAGATATCAGTCAGTATATAGTGGGAGTACCATTTCCAGTGTGCTCTCTTTATCAAGAGGGATACAAAAGGGATCCATACTTGGGCCTCTATTGAAAATTTTGTATGCAAATGATTTTCCAAATCAATTACATTTTTGCAATATACACATTAGGGCGGGTTAATTTTTTTTGATGAAGCGTATAGCAAAAACATAATCTATAGGTGATTTTGAGAAATTTTGCTCAAGAGAGATCAAAAGCTCTAAGTCGGATTTGGAGCCCCCCAAAATTACAAACTAGATATTTTTCCATATATACATAGAATAATTTAATTAAATTCGTCATTAAATCGGATAGAATTATAGTAGATTTCTCAATGTGTGCTTGTTTGAAAGGTATTTTTATCACCTTTCAGAATCTGTATTGATACCAATATTTTTTTTTTGTGGAAAAATAGCCTAAAATTAACTTTTAACCAATAAATTCTGAATTTCCAACAACTTTTATTACGATCAATTTTTTTGTTTTCGAACTTCTTTCTGTAGGAAAATCGATCTGAAAAAATCAACATTTTCAAGGTTTCAACAAAAAAACACTATTTTTACATTTTTAATTCAATTTATTTTTAAATATTATTCTCGACCTACAATTTAATGTTTTAACGTGGTAATATTAGTTTTTAAGGTCCTTTTTACTTTCCAATCGAGGAGTTTTCTTAGCACTTTGTAATGTCACTGCCATAACTCCTTCACGATTCTTTTCTATAACTCGTTTTGAAACACTCGTTAATAATTGTACGTCTTTCAGTTCCTTGTATGTGCATTGGAATTTGTGGATCAGCCAGTGGTGGTTCATCGAAATCTAAGTATTCTACCAAGTGATCATATGGAATCTGTCGAGTAAATGCTGGTTCAAATAATATATCGTCGTTATTCATATCAACCATATTGACATAATCGGTAGCATCGAAATTTAAGATATTTTTGTTGTAAACTCTGAGTTTAGTTGGATCGTACAATTATTCTCGATAGTGTTAAATCTTTGTGATAGCTCTATCCCGTATTGCTTTTCGATCATCAAATAACATTGTTAATAAGATATTTTCTGGATGCGCGTAAATGAGTTGTTTTGAATTACACCATCTATAATATTACGTAAGTCTGGTTGTAAGTATCGTGCCCAACGTATAAATTTTAATAAAAGTGCACTGCCATACACAACAGAGTTGTAAAACTTCACATTGAAGTACATTGGCACATAAACTGTAATAATATAAACTGCCAAAGTTTTTAAATTGGTCGATGGTGTATTAGTTGTGACATATAATCGTAGTAATCTACTTGCTTTGGTTAACCAACGAGAATGTGCAATTGGTCCTGGTTTAATGTTAGCTAAATCAACTGGAACAATACCATTCGAAATTGCTTTAGCTATTTGATATAAATATTTAACATCTGTTGATAGTTCGAGCTCATGTTCATGATCCATCATTGCAGGAATATTCTCCAGTGGTATTGGATCAAAATCAGCTACTACCTGAAAAATTAAATGTTTAGATCAATTAAAATGCAATTATTTTATTTTAACTTTATTCCAATCGAAAAAGTAAAATAATGACGATAAATGATGATATTAAATAAAATAAAGTGTTACATACCTGCAATTTCTCACATCCTTGAATAGCTTTGAATAACTTTCCACTTGCTGCTCGTGGTCCACTGGTGACTGTTTTGTCCAATGCTTGATATAAATGACGAAATGGCAGTTCACTGAAATGAAGCAGACATATAAACCAGTGAATTGGTCTATTTAACTGTTTTTCAAATAATCGTAAAACACCTTTTTCTGTTCCAGTTCCAGTAAGAGACTGCTCACCATCACTGCATATGCCAATTAATTGATCAATTCTTAATGTTTTATTGTTGAAATATTCATTCAGTTTTCTGTGTTTGGTTTTTGCATCTTCTTGACTACCCAAATTTACATATCCAAGTAACTCATTTTAGGGCTCTTTCAGAACAACTAAATGCGTTTCTTTTACCATAGTGGTATGAAATTTGTCATTAATTTTCTCTGTAGTTAATGAGTCATCTTTTCTACCATCGGAAGAGAATGCATTTATGGAAGAATTTGTATGTCGTTTACGAAGCCCTGCATCTCTAGATTCAACTTTTTCTCTAGCCACTTTTGATTTATCCATAATAACAAGATTACCATGAACATCTCTAAAATTTATATCCTCGAATAAAGCTGTCGCTAAACATGAAGCGACTCTATCTGAAACACCGAATCTATCACACATCATAGCAAAATTTAAGGCATCGTATCTTTGAGTATAACGACCTCGTGTCATTTGAACAGTTGCTTCTGGAACTTCTGTTGTTGCTTCATTTTCATCTTCATCCATGTGCAATTCAGGTGGTTCGTATGTTTGGTCATCGGTACCAGTTGTAAGTGTTGGTATTGTTGTAGCTACTTCTTCAACGTCTTCCGTATATTCAGGTATTGTGAATTTTCTATCATTATGCTGGTTCTTCATAAATTCTTTTCGATGTTCTGGAATCAATCAAATGTTTTAAATTCATCTCTTTTGTTTCTATGTTGTACATGTTTCTGGTATTTATCAAGCAAACCAGTTAATTTTTTGAAAACACTCTTTCTATTAATGATTTCAATATTTAATTTACACCAAATTTGGATCAATTTATGTGTTACGTGAGGAGTAAAAGTTTTATACGAGAACATTTTGTTTTCAAATTTGGCACGATCACTTAAAAAAATAATATTTTAAAATGTCACACTTAGTAGGCAAACTAAGATCATTTAAATCACTTGATAAACCAAAAACAACAATATCTTGATGAGGGATGTTAGTCAATCTAGACTCAAAACTTGTTGATGTTGTTGCTTCCATTTACGAAGACACCGCAGACGATGTTGATGGTTCTTGATTATCCATAATAACTTTGATATTATCACTGCACTCTTTGATTGTGTCACACTAAATTAAAAAATAAAAAAAAATATTGGTATTGTGATAACCGAGTTTTTATTTAAGTATTTTGGCAAACTGCGTGCGCATTGCACGATGAACGATTAACCCATTTCCTGCCATTGTACTCGCTTGAGTACAGAAAATTGGCAACATTTAATCTCGCAGAACTTTGTTTACAAATGAAATTAGGCAACGTTATAGAGAAAAATATGCCGTTATTCTGAATTTTGTTTATTCTTTGTAACACCTTTTCATTTCTGCGATTTTTATGTAGGTCAGTAAGAATTGAGCTTCGTGGAGTAAAGACTGTTTTGTTCAGTCAAATTTTTTGTTACAGTTTTGTGAAGCAGAGTGATTGTGTGTACATTTAATAAAGAGTTAGAGAAAAAAAATTGCTATTGGACAACGTTATGTGAGTTGCTAAATCGCTGTACCCAATCGAGTACAATGGCTTGATATGTATAATTTTTTTTTTGAATTTCCATAGACTAAAATGGAATTTGGAGCCATCAAAACTTCAAGTTTTTATAGCAAAACTTTTAAAAATTTAAACAGCGCTATTGATTTTGTGGAAAATGATGTTCACAAAAATTTCGATATAGCGATTATTCCACCGGATCCAGATTATAACACAGATGAGGAGGAGGGTAATGCTGAGGATATTCTTTTTGATCGCATGCCAAATGATATACCAGGTGAAGTCGAAGTATTTTTCGGCACTGATAGCGAAGATGATATTCCACTTGAGGAGTTACGGCAGACAATGATGTATTCAAAATCAATCAAAAACGCTCCAAAGTGGACAAAGAGATCTCACACTATTCAAATGAATCACACCAATTATTTTTCAGACAATGAGGTGAAGATGATTACGGAATTGAATGGAAAATCGCCAGTTGAGGTTTTTGAAGCTTTATTTGATGTAAAAGTAATCAATTTAATCGTCGAGCAAACTTGCATTTATGCGTCACAAGCTAACGAGCACAATTTCTCTTTCAACGCAGAAGATTTGAAAGTATTCGTCGGTATTTTGCTGTATAGTGGATATCGCTCTATGCCTAGAGAGGAAATGTATTGTCAGCTTTGCGAAGATACGCATACTCCACTTATTTCCCAAAATATGTCTCGAAATAGGTTTAGAGAAATAAAACGTTTTATTCACTTGAATGATAACACTAAATTAGATACAACTGACAAAATGGCTAAGGTGATACCTTTGTCAAAGCTTCTCTCAACAAATTTTAGCCAGTATGGTTATATGCATGAGAAGCTGTCAATTGATGAATCCATGGTGCGATACTTTGGAAGTCACTCTGCCAAACAGTTCATCAGAGGTAAACCAGTGAGATTTGGTTTTAAAAATTGGATGCTAACGAGCAGCTCTGGGTATTTATACCAGTTCGATACCTACTGTGGGGCCAAAGGTGTAACTGCGGAAAGATCAAAACTGCCTCTTGGATCCCGAGTCGTGCTTGATTTATTAGACAACGTTCCTAACCCTTCAGATTATATTGTATATTTTGACAATTTTTTTACGTCATATGACCTTCTAGTTGAATTAAAGGATAGAGGATTTCGAGCAATTGGAACGGTTCGAGATTCAAGGACAAAAAAATGTCCACTAGAATCAAACGCCATTTTCAAAAAGCAAAAAAGAGGATATTTTGATTATAGATATGACAAGAGCAATAAAATAATATTTGTTAAATGGAATGACAATAGTGCAGTAACCGTTGGGTCGAATTTTGAATGTATTGAGCCAATGGATACGGTAAACAGATGGAGTTCAACTGACAAAGCTTAAATTAGTGTTAGTCAACCGAGATTGATTGCAGAATATAACGCTGGAATGGGTGGCGTTGACCTCCATGATCAAGCTCTCAGTAATTATCGAATAAAATTCCGAGGAAAAAAATGGTGGTGGCCTCTTTTTACGGCAATGTTGAACTCTATTACGGTGAATGCATGGAAGTTGTTTAAAACTGCAAACAGATCTCAAATGGACTTGCTTGAGTTTCAACGCAATGTTGTTCGGTTTTATTTGCGAAACTGTAAGCAGAAAGTAAATATTTCCAAACGGTCAGTGGCTGCTGATGTTGCAACTACTGGTGGAAACCACTTTCCTAAAAGGATTGCAAATCAGTTACGATGTCGTGAGTGTCATAACAGGATAAGATGGTTATGTGAGCAATGCAATGTTGATCTATGTGTTGAAAAAGTATGCTTTAAAAATTTTCATACCTTCAAAAAATTGCATACTCATGGCGCCATTGTACCCGTCCGAGTACAGGGGTCTAATTACCGCATACGATATCGAGAAGTTACGATATCGTAATCTTATTTTTGGATGACGGCGTTCGATATCGAGTACTTGACATGGAAGTGTCGAATGCAACCATGCGAGCTTTTGCCCGCGTCTATTTTTGTATCGTATACGACAATTTAAAGTGTTATAATTCTGATTGGAGCATAATTTGTGCATTAATTCAAAAACAAAATGTAAGTTTCTTTAAAAATATTAAATAATTGAATAATTATTCTGATTTCAAATGTTGTAGGTCAAACTCAAACAAAATAAACTTCCAGCAAAAAATTATTTTGGCCGATTTTATGACAGACCATCCTGATTTGGCCAAGAACAAACTTTCAAATTGTTCACAAGCGAGAGCGACGGTAAGTCGGCTTTGGAACAGTTTAACGACTAAGCTGAATGCTTCTGGCCCTCCTGTTAAAACCGCAGCTATGTGGCGAAAGGTATGATTTTCCGATTGAATGTATCAAGATGTTAATTGATTTATTTTTGTTAGGTTATCAAGGTTGAAGAGAAAGTTATCTTTTAACAAAACTTCCAAGAAGGAAACCGGTGGGGGACCTTTCAAGGAAAAACTGTTAAGTGCTGCCGAAGAGCAAATAGTTGAGGCTGCTGGATTAACTGCCGCAGTCGAAGGTCTCTCATCGGTAAAAACGTTCGGTACATCAATGAATATCGACGAAATCCTAGAGAATATATTGGAAGACTCAAACCATGAAGACGAGCATTTGGCTTCCACAGAAAAAGATGATTTGATAGATTTTACTCCAAGCACGAGTGCACCTCGAAAAAAAATGACAAAAGTCACAAAAACAACACTCTTGGAAAAAAGTGTGGAACAAAATGTTGAATGGAGATCAGAGCTGAAAGAATTATTAATTTCAATTCGTGATATAAAAGAGAAAGAACTTAAGATTAAGGAGGAAGAACATGCTTTGAATCAAAAATTTTATCGTCTCAAAAAGGAGGAAAATTCACTTCGTTTAAAAGACCATAAAATGAGAGCAGAAGAGCATGCCGCAAGAATAAGCGTGAACAAAGTGGATCTAGAAATAAAAACACTAGAACTGGAAATGTTAAAAAACAAATAGTGAAATGTCATGTTTTATGTATTTTATTTTTTAACTTATAATGAATTCATGTTTTAGTTTGTATTCTTTTTTTTTGTTATCATTGAAATTTTAAAATGTTTCTGTGTGTGCCTTTTTTAATAGTTAATAAAAATTTATTTTAAAGCTAATTATTAATAAGGGTTGTTTTAATATTATTTCTAATTTGTTCCCCTATTTTTGTACAACGTGTTTCTTCTCCAATGTCTATTTCATAAGTAATTGGCTCTGGATCAGTCTCATTCGTCATATATTGAGGCACTTTAAATTCTATGCAAATGTTGTGCAGAGCAGCTGACACATTTGCAAACATTGCCATTTTTTATGGACTATATCGACTTCTCTTCCCATTGCTAAGAATTTTCCATCGCGCTTTTAGAATGCCTATGGTGCGTTCTACAATACATCTTGCCTTTGAGTGAACGTCATTAAAATGAGCGTTTGATGTCCCATCCTCAACATTTCTATAAGGTGTTATGCACCATGGTTCTATGGGGTAGCCGGAGTCACCTGGTAGCATAGAAAAATGTTTACACATTTGAATGAAATACAATAGTTAAATGATGTATTGTACCTAAAAGCCAAGCATTATTTTGTTTGTTTTTGTTCCAACTGTCCTCTAACATTGCTCGCTCCTCGGAATGCTTCCATATGAACGAATCGTGTGCAGCTCCGCCATACATACAGTTGATGGCCAGAATTTTATATTCGTGATCGGAAATCTATTTTCAAATTAAATGTTATTAATATCGCGACTTAAATTAAATATCTCGATACTCACTATCATGGCATTGAGGCTGTGATATCCACATCTATTGAAAAACATATGTTAATTTTTGGAAGGTTTTTGCATTCCAATGTGCGTTCCATCTATACAACCAATTACTAAAAATAAGAATATTATTAAATATTTATTATTAAAATTGATTACATTTAAATCACATATACATACCTGCCGGAATGTTGTATTTTGACACAAAAGCTTCTTTGCATTTTGCCGACTCTTCCAATCGAAATGTTATTTTTTTGTGACACAACTTCTTCTCCATTTCTTTTAAAAGTCGGTCTGCGGTTTTGCACAAAGCACTTTGGCTCAAACCAACCAAAAAGTCGTTCCCGACACAGTGCTGGAAGCTGCCGCTAGCCACAAGAGATAGTGTAGCTGCTAACTGTAGAGTAGGTGGTACCGCTGTTGACATATGGCCAGTAAAGTGCAGTTCTGACAAAATATATTTAAAAGCTTCCTTTGAAACACGAAAGCGTTGTTTAAACCTTCAATGTGAAGAAAAACTATAACAGCGGTTGTGGTTTATTAAAATGAGTGTACTTACATATTTTCTGGCAAAGATAAAGGATTGCTTTTATCGCGGATTTGTTTTCTTAAGATGTTTACATTGAAATCATCTTCTGAATCCGACGATGACATAAAAAAACACAATTCCTCATCCATTTTTGCAAAATTTCACTTTTTCACCAAATAAATAACAACATGTTTTGTTTATTCTTAAAGATGGCAAATTTGACATTTTCAAATGTAACAAAATCGATAAATTCGATACTAAATTACGATCGAATGCAATCATCCCAACAATAAATTCGAGTCGTAATTCATGTCGATACGATTCTGCATTCGATAGCGGATGCCGTAATTAGGCCCCAGCTCTAAAAACACACTTCCAAGAATTTTTTTTTTATATTTTATGTTTTTTATATTTTTTAACTGTAGTTAAGTGTAAATTAATAAATGAATTTAAATTTTTTTTATTTTAAATGGTCTTGGCGTGTAATGGGTTAAGGAAGCTTGGCAACGTTTAGTGTTGGTAAACGTCATTATTTTGTAACGTCATTATTCAGTGTTACAAAGTTGTTCAATTGAACAATGCTGCCATTGACGACTTATTCTACAGGTACCAATGCAGATTCTGAAAGGTGATATAAATACCTTTTGGGGGGCTCCAAATCCGACTTAGAGCTATGGTCTCTTGAGCAAAATTTCTCAGAATCACCTATAGATTACGTTTTTGCTATACACTTCATCAAAAAAAATCGTTCCATACAATTTGACCCGCCCTAATATACATATACTCTGACAATGTACAATTATATACCAGCACTAGGATTACGGACGTTGAAAGCTGTATGGAGATAAAATTAATTCCGACTTGTCTTCTCTTCTTAAATGGGCTACGGCAAATGGACTATGCATAAATCCAAGTAAATCTAAGTATATGATAACACATTAACGCCGCCAGAATCCATTGGTTAGACAAAGTTTAGGGCTAGGTGACTCGACGATAGAGTTAATGGAATCGGCCAAAAACTTTGGGGTAGTTTTTGACAAATGTATGAATTGGACAGATCACATGAACATTACCACCGGGCGAGTATATGTAATGCTTCGTAATCTTTGGTGCACTCAATGGTTTACTCCCCTTAATATTAGGATGCTTCTGGCGAAAACATATCTGGTAAACACTCTCATATACGGCTGAGAACTTTTAGCATTTTGTAATTCTGATTCCATTACACATTCAAACAACGAGCAATGGAAGGCATTTTAAAACTTTGATTTGTAATCATTTCAAGGAATAAATATAATTAAAATAAAAATAATATTACCATAAATATACTCAATACACTATTTTTTTCCTAAATACCATTGTATTCATATTTTTGTTTTTTTTTTACTTTATATTTATATTCGTTTTGGATTTTTATTTTTATATATAAAGATAGTTTGTTTTAAAAATTAATAATTTTATTAGTTATATTTTAATGTATTTCTTGTGTTCAAAGTACAAACAATTTCAATGTAACACCCTGTCAGCCAACACACTCGTTATATGAATTTTTTTTTTGTTTAGTTATCGCAGCGATATTTTTTTGGTGACGCGGTGTTAAAAGAATGTATGAAAAAAAATTATATTCTCAAATTGATTGAAAAAATTGCGAAAATCAATTTAAGCTTTTCTTGAACCATCTGTTTCGGTCATATTCCTCAGAAAAAACACTTGAACTTAAAACAATCGTCATAAATTGACTTTAGCACCAACTCTCTGATCTACACCAAAGTTTCACCACCGACAATAGCTTCTGCGCTGAGTTCAACAGGTTTATTTTCCCGCGATGGGTTGAGCTTTTTGAGATATATCGTTCATATCTCAGGTATTTATAATCCGATCTGGTTGAAATGGGTATCATTACAAAGGTCTTTCTAAACTCTATAAATCTTTGTTGAATCATATTTATTTTTATTAACCCATAGATGGGCTAATTTAAGAAAACTATTTAAGCGATTTCATAAAAATTTATTTTTTTCCGATTTTATATTGAAGCTATGGAGACCTATCACCGTTTAATGCCCTATTAGGCCCAAAGACAAGAAAAATATGCGGCATTTGCCGCTAAAGTAAAACTGTAGTTACACCAACCAAGATTATCGCTTTTTTGGGATTATAAATGTCAAACTCCATAATTCTAGTCTCAATTCTATTCTGACATTCGTCAAGTGCAGTCGTGCTATTAGACTCTAATATGGCTAATTTTTGTGGCAAGTGCGAAAAAGAAATTAAAGCCGAAACTGACGTTTTTAATTTGAAAACGATTGAAGGTGTTAAATGTGCTTCAATATGTGGCCGTGTTTTCCATGCAAATTTCACAGACTTATCTAAAGAGCGTAATAATATAAATACGCCAAATTTACTTTGGCAATGTGATTCCTGTGGCGTTCTGACAAGTTACGCACAGAACAAAATCGATTTACTCTCGCGACAAATGAGAGATGTGCATTCGAAATGTGCACAATTAGAACGAAACACCTATACTTCGGATTCTCTTACTCCAGCAAAATCTCTTCATTTTACACTTGCTGCTCAACCCCTGGGTTCATCAACTACAATAAGTGTAGATAATGCTTGTGAACAATTTGTTGATGCGATCGATATTCCTGACATTGAGATGGACAGCAGAAAACAAGATTGAGTAACTGTTCGTCGCAAAAAGTCAAAGAAAACCCATAAGCATAACAACAACATACACACAAATCCGAAACGTGTGGTTGGTATCGCTCCTGTTAGTAAGTAATGCTTTTGAAGTTGTGCCGACTATGAAATATTTGCACATTTCAAAGTTTCATGTTAACACTGAAGCAGATGCGGTTCTAAAATTTGTAGCAGAAGGGTTAAAAGTAAAACCCGATCTTCTCAAATACACTAAATTAATTAAACATGATGCTGATTTATCGAAGCTCCGTTTCGTCAATTTTAAATTGGGAGTACCATCACCTCTTTACGAAAAGGTGTACAATAAGTCAATGTGGCTCTTGTCCATAAAAATAACTCCTTTCATCAACAAGTCAAAAAATTCGGGGGACGGATTACTTACAATGCTCCCTTTACAAGAACCAACGCCGTCCATGACAACTGCAGCACCAGCAGCGGAGAATATAACAACGCTAACTTCGACGGCAGCAACAACAACAATCTCCAATATTTTGAAACCATCGACATTACATCAAACAACTCTCAAACAATAAATAACATTTGTTAGTCTGTTTCCAGACGTGCAATTATAATTGCTGCAATTCATGAGTTCGTAGGAGAGAGAGGTAAGAAGAATGGAACGAGGAAAAAACTTGCATGAAATCTGCAATTCTTTCAGTTCTTCTCATTCGTAATTTTTTGGTAATGGCGGCTGCAGAATAATTTGACATTTCTTTTCATTTACTCATTCGTAAAAATTTCACACGAATAGTCTGCATATGTCTCAGATTTATACGAATGTCAGAAGCAGCAATAATAAAAACCAGAATTGCACAAACAGAATTGCGTGCGTGTAAAAGCAAATTGCAATTCCAACAGAGAATCATGAAGAATTGCAGCAATTACAATTGCACGTCTAGAACCAGACTTACTATGAGGATACTACTTCGCTTGATATGGGAGCTTCAACACCTACACATTTACATAATTCTAATGAAGAGATAATAACATTGTCACGCGTAAATTCCTCTCCCGTTCGTGTAAATAACATAACTTCTTCCAATTCGTCGATTTCTCTTTACTTTCACAATGCTGGTGGCCTGCGATCGTTCCCTTAGTTCAAATATCTCCAGAGGCGAAGGAGTTTTGATTGCGGTTGCTGGATATTTTGCAAGTAGAGAAATTAGCTTACCCACAAACGATGTTTTAGGCGAACAAATTTGTGTCGTTGTAAATTTTGGTGAAAATTTATGTCAAGAAAAAAATTAAATGGTATTTATATTAAGTTATATTCCTCCTAAAAGTGATATTAATGTATATTCTAAACACATTTATAATATTAATTATGTTGTCAATTCTCTTAAACCCCATCAAAAGCCTAGTGTCTTGGGAGATTTCAATTAGCGAACTATTGAATGGCATTTTAGTATTTCAGACCAAACTTTAATTCCATTTAATGTCAATAAGGACATAGAAGCTCTAACATGTGATAATATATACTCATTGGAACTTTTCCAAGTAAATAATATTCCAAATGATATTCATAGACTACTGGATTTGATTTTTATAAATAATGACTTTAAATATGATATTAAAATATGTAATTCGCCACTTACTTGTGAATCGATACATCATAAAGCTATTGAAATGGACTTTTCATTCTACAGTTATTCCACTACTATTTATAATACTGAAATTCAGTATGATTTCAAAAAAGCAAACTTCACGGCAATAAATTTATTTTTTGATTCCGTTAATTGGAAGATGATTTTAAGAGATAAGGATAACTTGGAGAGAGTTTATTCCATTTTTAAACAAGTAGTAAATCAAGCTATTTATATGTATGTCCCTTAGAAAATAAATGCACGTCGTTTTAAATTGCCTTGGTACAACAAAACGCTAATGCATTTAAAAAATCTTAGATCAAAAGCAAATAAAAAATATAAATTAACTAATCTAGCTGGTGATTAAGCTATATTTACTTTGAGGTGTAAGGAATTTGATTTTCATTCCAACTTTTTGTATAAAAACTACCTATATAATATTGAATGTGATATTAAAAGAAATTCTAGATGTTTTTGGTCATTTTATAATTTTAAACAGTAGTCAAATGGGCTTCTAAACAATGGTACCCTATCTATTTGTAATACTTTCGCTAACTTTTTCTCTTCAGTTTACAACATTAATCCCGAGTATAATATTCATAATTTTCCACATTTATATGAACTGTTTGGCGTTGGTCAATTGGAGTTTGATGTAAGTGAAGTGTTTGAGGCTACGCGAACTTTAGATAGCTCTAAGAGGGCGGGCTATGATAAACTTCCGTCATTATTTTTAAGAGTATGTGCAGCCGCGTTGTCGATACCTCTTACAATAATATTTAATAGATCGTTGTCAATAGGAGTTTTTTTTACAAGAATGGAGTATGTCACTCATTTCATCTATGTTTAAGTCGGGTAAAAAGGACTTTATCACTAGTTATAGACCTATTGTTAAATTATCTGCTGTACCAAAATTAATGGATAAAATGGTCAATAGAAAATTATTCTCTATTGTAAAAAATAGAATAAATACACACCAACACGGTTTTTACAGTGATAGATCCACAACGACAAAATTTTTAAATTTTTTGTAATTATTGCATAACTGCTTTAGAAATATTATATACAGACTTTATAAAAGCGTTTCATAAACTTAATTATGATGTATTAATTTATAAACTAAAAATGTTAGGGTTTCATTCAAATAAGTTAAGTTCGTTAAAGTCGTATTTGTCCGATAGAATACTATTTGTAAAGATAGATACATAACTTAATTTCTGATCCTATTGAAGCAAAGTCAGGTGTACCACAGGGTAGCCATCTTGGTCCGCTTATATTTTTATTATTTAGTAACGATATTCCTTCAGTGTTTAAATTTTGTAATGTTTTGTTATATGCTGACGATTTGAAAGTATATTCTGTTGTTCAAAATCTAAATGATTGCATGTTATTTCAAAATGATATCGATAGTTTTTGCTTTGGTGTGATTATAATGGCATGGAGTTAAATTTCTCTAAGTGTAACATTTTAACAATCACCCATAAGAGATTCCCATTAGTGAACAATTATAAATTTTCTAATAATACATATGATAGAGTAATGGTAGTAAGGGACCTTGGAGTTTATATAGATTCTCCACTTTCATTTGTTCCACATTTAGAATACATTGTCAGCAGAGCAAATTCTCAGTTAGGTTTCTTTAAACGAAATGCCAGAGATTTCAAAGACCCGTTCACATTAAGGAGATTGTATTTTGCATTTGTTCGATCGCAATTAGAATATTGCGAAATTGTATGGAATCCGAGTTACGACATACATAAAAATCGGATCGAAAGAGTTCAAAGAAGATTTTCTAAGTTTGCCTTACGTCACATATATATATGGGTACGGTAACATGCCCGAGTACGAGACTCATTGTCAGTTACTCAGTTTGCATACTCTATCGCAGCGAAGAATCGCACATAATATTATATTTATCAAGGATGTTATAGACAGTAGAATAGACTCCCCCGAGCTGTTGCAACTAATACCTTTTAATGTGCCTACGATAAATTTGAGAAGCCATACATTTGTTTATGAAAATCTGCATAGATTAAATTATGGTTTGAATGAAGTTGTGTCGAGAAGTTTGATTTTAAGTAACTATGCGTGCAATCATTTAGATTTTTTTTATGAGTCGCTCCGATTTTAAAAGGGTGCTTTTCGAATATATTGCCTTAGAATTTAATTAATTATTTGTTAGAGAGAGAGCATAGAGTGGTTAAGGTTTCATTCGTTTTGATTGTTGGCATTCGAGTGAAGAGAAATTTGGACTGTCTACTTGTACATCGTTTTTGGTTGTTCGTCCTTCATGCAACTGTGGTGCAATTAAATATCTATGTAGATATCAATGGTAGTCATTTAAAGAAGGGTGTGAAGATAAATTTATCCGATAAATTTATTTATCGAAGACACAAACCACTTATACAAAATTTCTGAAATCTCATTTTTTGTCAAAAATACAGAAATTTTGTACAGAAAAAGAGCCAATAAGCGTTTTTTAAACCATTTATGATGAATATAGCATATAGTTAGCTTTATATGGAAACAAATATTTTTTCTTCCTGTAAAAAACTGACATTGGTTATTTTTTTATCTAACCTGGGTCGCCCACGACAAAGGCGAATGAACTTCTAATGTCTAGTCGCCTAACACCGTAGAAGCGCATTAACAGCGCAGCCTATATATCCTGATTCCATTTGAGATCGGAGATATAGCCTAATTTATGAAGCGACCTATGGCATTGACAGAAATAATGAGTTCGAGTGCCAATATTGGACACTCCTGATAAAAGTGAATGCACTAACTATATATTCGAAATTAGCCCCATGGGGGCACATATCGTCCCCATTACAAATATGTGCTGATTCCATTTCATATCGGAGATATAGTCAACTTTATGAAGCGACCCATGTCATTGACAGAAATAATGATTTCGAGTGCCAATGTTGGACAGTCCTGATAAAAGTGAATGGACTAACTATATACTCCAAATTAGCCCCATGGGAGCACATAATATCTCCATTACAAATATAAGCCGATTCCATTTCAGATCGGAGATATAGTCAACTTTATGAAGCGACCCATGTCATTCACAGAAATAGTGATTTCGAGTGCCAATATTGAACACTCCTGATAAAAGTGAATGGACTACCTATATATTCGAAATTATCCCCATGGGAGCACAAAATAGCCCCATTACAAATATATGCCGATACCATTTCAGATCGGAGATATAGTCAACTTTATGAAGCGACCCATGTCATTGACAGAAATAATGATTTCGAGTGCCAATATTGAACACTCCTGATAAAAGTGAATGGACTACCTATATATTCGAAATTAGCCCCATGGGAGCACATAATATCCCCATTACAAAATATGCCGATACCATTTCAGATCGGAGATATAGTCAACTTTATGAAGCGACCCATGTCATTGACAGAAATAATGATTTCGAGTGCCAATATTGAACACTCCTGATAAAAGTGAGTGGACTACCTATATATTCGAAATTAGCCCCATGGGAGCACATAATATCATCATTACAAATATATGCCGATTCCATTTCAGATGGGAGATATAGTCAACTTTATGAAGCGAACCATGTCATTGACAGAAATAATGATTTCGACTGCAAATATTAGACACTCCTGATAAAAGTGAATGGACTAACTGTATACTCCAAATTAACCCCATCGCAGCATATAACATCCCCATTACAAATATATGCCGATTCCATTTCAGATCGGAGATATAGTCAACTGTATGAAGCGACCCATGTCATTGACAGAAATAAGGATTTCGACTGCAAATATTGGACACTCCTGATGAAAGTGAATGGACTAACTATATACTACAAATTAGCCCCATGGCAGCATATAACATCCCCATTACAAATATATGCCGATTCCATTTCAGATCGGAGATATAGTCATGTGTATGTACATAATTATGTAGTTAAACGAAGTACAGGTACATTGTACATACCTGTATATCCGAAATTAGCTCCATAGAAACAGGTAGTTCCATAGAAACAAGTAGAGTCTCTACAGCTCGAAAACTTTCCAATGTTGGTTATGAAAGACCAACATTTTTAAAGCTATTATTTTTATTGCTAATAATTCCTTAAAAAAGATTCATATAATTAATAATACTATTAAATAAAAAAAAACTTAAAAATAAAGAGATATAATATAATTAAAACTGTGAGGGGTATCGAACCCGAGAACGAGCGCCAAAAGTACAACAGCAGGCCGGCCTACTAATTGCACCACACACGACACATGGTGCTGGTAAACTTGCTTTGAATAAGATAGTATAGAGAGCAGGATAAGTTTCTCAAAGATAAATATTTATCGTTTGCTCTCTAATATATCTCGGTTGGTGAAATCACTCCCATTGAACTCAGCAAATAACGGAACATTTGTGCCAGGGATGGGAAATATAGTATAACAGTACAAGTTTTTACACCAACAGCTCTTGGCAAAGGGAAAATGAAAATGTAATTTCGATCAGTGTTTGAATGTACTCAACGAAAACGACTCAAATCACAAACAATTTTGACCTTTTCTGGATTTGGATTAGCACATTTTTGTAAATCATAATCTGTCGCTGAGTACTCAAAAAAATACAAATTAGTTAATGATAGAGCAGCGATCCAAATCCATTTTCTGTTAGATTTTGCTCAAGTAGAAAATAGAACGACGATGCTCTAGCTCTGAGTCGGAGAATAAAAACAACGAACAGATACGATTGTATGTTTATCTCTGCTAGAGTAAAGAACCACTGAAATCGATGCTCGTGACTCAAAGAAAATCAAAATAAACCATAGGCGAAGGTGGCAAAATTTTATTTTATGAAATGGATAAATAGAAAATGATGCATTGGGCTTAAGCGATAAATTCATTTATTTTAACAAAACAAATAAGTACATACAATGTAAAACCAAAAATACATATATAAATAAAAATTCATTTAACTTAAATAAAATACATATAATATAAATCCAAAAATTCATAAATAATAAATAATTTTCAAATTAAAACAAATATTTGTTTTTCATTGTTTTTATCCCACGCAAAATCAATGAAACGAAATTTCTTCTCTTCACTATTTTAAACTTTGTGTTTTTTTGCTTTACACACATAATGTCGTTTTTTTCGACTCAAACTCAAAGCACGACGACTGTCGTAATATTTTTCTTTTGCTTGTGCGAAAAGAAAACACGATTGCCTGTGGTTTCTCTGTGATCAACTCACATTGTTTTCGTATATTACTCAGAAATGTTAATCCAATTTATCTTTCACTTCACTCTTAAACTTTAAAAAAAAAATTTTGAGTTCTTTTGTATTTAGTAAAATGTGTAGTTTGATTTTGTGAGAAAATAAAACATATACAGTTTTCAGAGTTTCTAAAATTACAACAAAATCGGAATAAGTACTCTTTCTTAGCTCCAAAAAGTGAGGGCCCAATTATACATACATATGTTGAGGAAACAGGTTTGAAATAACGGGAAACTAAACTTAACATCATGCAAAAATTAGGAAGCCTATCAGTAAGAGTTTGTCGGAGGACAAAGACATATTATAAAATATTGTCGATATGACTCCTAAACGTAAGCCAACATTGGAGAGGTGAGTGAAGTTATAAACGTTTATAAATACCAAAGACACCAACCATTTTGCTTATTGTGAATAGTTAGGAACAAATTAATTTGTAACCTGCTGAGAAAATTTTGTTTTGTTTTATTGAAGCAACCCCAACAACATTTTCACATGACATGGAAAACCCCCTGATCTGTCCAGAAATGGTCAACCCAGACGATGTTTTATTCTAGGACATTGTCACAAGGCTGTGAATGTTAGAGCGGTTGAGTAGGCATATCCGGTAAACGGTGAGGGTGGCATCGATAATGGCGCTACCATAAGTACTCTGGGAGCCCCGGTATTCAACTCTAACCCCGCTTTTTTCAGATTCGATTTCAGAGTGGATATGTATATCTGTAGTGAAAAAAATCTGTTTTCATATGGCAAATTCTGGGGAGAATGAGTGGACATATCTAAAAACCGGCGGGGGTGGCATCGATCGTGGGGACAGTATAAGTAGTCTTGGAGCCACGGTATCCAACCCTGTCCCCACTTTTTCAGACTCGTTTTCAGAGTGGGCGTATCCGTAGTGAAAAAATTCAGATTTCGTATGGAAAATTCTAGAAAGGTCGAGTGGGCATATCTGAAAAACGACAGGGGTGGCGTCAATCGTGGGGATACCATAAGTACTCTGGGAGCCCCGGTATCCAACCCTATTTCCACTTTTTCAGATTCGATTTCAGAGTGGGCGTATCCGTAGTGAAAAAATTTAGTTTTCATTTGGAAAATTCTGGAGAGGATGAGTGGTCATATCAGTAATCATCAATCACCATCATCAAACAACTAAATGAAAAATGTCAAAACACAAAACTTTTATAAATAAAATTGATTGAACCAGGATTGGATTGAACCAGGTACCATAAACCTTAAAAAAAGTTATCACTATGATATTACGCGTGTTATACCACCAAGCTACATTACTATGTAATAGACTGCCGTCATTCATTGCATGTTTTGTGCTTTCTGAATTTGTACATATGTATGTATGTACATTCGTTGTGCACATATTTTATGAACAAAAGAGGAGTTTCCGAGTGATTTCTGATGATAATCCTACAAACATTTTAACTAAATTTATATATGTACATATCGCACTCATTTAACTAAAGAGGCACAACTCAAAATATTGCAATTTTCAGAAAACGCAAAAAACAATTCTGCAGCTCTTGAACTATTTTGCAGAAACAAAGTGTGTAATATTTAGAAGAAAGTGGTGACAGAATAAGGCTTAAACACACTCGTAAAGAATTGCTTTTAAAATACGGTGGAAAACCAAAGATTTTAAGTTGTGACTATTTTGATGATATAACCACTCAATTCTTAGTGAAATATTTTTATATGTGACACTTTTGCTGAAATAAAAATCGCTTTTGCTAGAAATAAATTGATAAAACAAAATTTATTGATATGATAAATAAAATATTTATTTAAGAAAACAAAAAATACTTAAAATCCATTTGATATATAAAGAAGAGTCAACACAAAAGTACAAAATTCAGGATCATCACTTTTATATGTAATGAATAAAATATTTTGAAAATGTTAGAAAGTTGGAAAAAAACATATTATAGATGATGAAATGTTAAGTGAGAATGTGCTTATAGTATGATTCGTAATAGTTATTTGGAATTATATTTTTTTCAACAAGTTCCATTATATCCTTTTTTTTCTTCTCTGGTATGGGCAGCATCTCAGAATAAGCATGTTGTAAACTGAAAATAGTTAAGTATTGTAATATAAATCACTTCAAAGCAATATAGTACACAGAATGTGGGTTGATTACTAAACAAACGAATAGACGAACACACCAAAAGTATACGACAAAGAACAATAATAAATAGTTATGAAATGCACCTTATTGATGTCCAAGACTTTGGAGCCCTTGTCCTTATATTTCGCACATTGGCTTTGTTGAAACTTATGTCCTTGTAAGAAGTTTTATAGTAAAAAGATTCGGGGCTGCCGTATTCAACTCGAAGAACTTTTATATCATGCCATACAATTTTTTCTTTCAGCACGTTTTTTCCAAAATTCGAACCCCAACCTTCTTGTAAGGCCTTCAAATCATAGAAGTCCCTAAGTGACATTTGATTCACTTTATATGGTTGCCCAGTTTTCTTAGCTGTTGCTATTAAAGTAATGTATTGCTCTGGTATATAAATTGGAATGCAAGTAACATGTGTCTTTACTTGCTTCTCAATGACACTGTGCACATTATCTCCCTCATTTTGGGAGTGTACCTGAATTAAAAATTTATGCGTTATGCTTCGAATGTTGTATTTTTGGACTGCAAAAGAATACATCGAAAGTATGTATTTGTTTTTCTGTTGTCCAGCATAGTTGTCTGAATAAAATATAATGTCTATATTTTATGGATTGCTGCACCTTTCTACTAAGTTCTTAATATATTGCAGAACGCAACTTCCAATTTCGGATGATCCTCGATTACCATTAAGTTCAGTCCAAAAGTAGCACTCTACGTTTTTTGCAAAGAGGTCACTTATGGTAAAATTATAGCAGCTTAGTTTACTTTTGTAATAAAAGCAAGATGCCAAACCTTTTGGCAGTGGCAGAACTGCCTGTAGGTCATACACAGCAACATTTGATTTTTCTTTATCGATATCTTTTTCTCTTCGAGCTAGTTCTTTTTCTTCCTGATGGACCTTATACGCATCACTTAAAGATAACTTTTCCTCGTAATTTGCGTTCTTGTACGATTCGCACAAATCGAATTGATCTTTTTTTGGTATAAAAAACGAAATGTTAAACTCTTGCTTAAATATTCGATAGAACATAGTTGGATGTGCGTACGGTAAATTTACTTCCTCACGAGTGCCTTGTAGTCCCGGTACAGATCCGCTAGACTTTTACCGCCTTCTATAAATTCGCGTGATGTTTGTTTTCTCAAATAGTGTGACTCCATTCTGGGTATAGCGTTGATAAACACTCTTACGCTGACTTTGATTTCTGGACTAACAGTTGCATGATTTGTGTGTTTACCTCGTAAATCAGACTCAACTAAGCCTTCATTATTCATTTTTGATACAACTGTTCTAACGATTCTTGAGCTTATGTCAAGAGTAGATGTGAAAAAAGTTTTACAAACTCTAATTTTCTTATACGCTAAAACAAAATGAAAAGCGCTGATATTTTTACGGAGATTTTGGGTGCTCGAATATCGGTATTTGGGGTTTATAACAACGATATTACTAGCTATAAATTCGCGTTGTCTTTGTAAATCACCAATATTCCAGAAAGCAGCAAACAATTTTTGTCGCTCTGTTTCGGATATTTTATCTGTACAATGCAACCGACATTTATTTCCGCATGCTGTACGCAATTTTCTTTCGTTAATATTTTTTTTTGTTTTTGATTGTGATACATAAGATTTTTCAGTATTTCTTTGCAATTTTGCTTTCTTCTTACTACTATTGCCTGGCTTGCGCCCTCGTTTACTCTTAGTATTTGTATTTGGAGTTACATTGTGCAAATAATTTTCACATGTATTTTCAGAAGAAAAATCGGACGAACATTTTGTACTGACTTCATCGCATAAGGCAAAATCATCCTCAGAATTTTCTTGGAATGGGTCGACAAGACTATCATCAGTGTGTGAAGAGGGACAGTAGCTCCGCGCTGTAGATTTTCTAAGCCGAGTTTTACCTTGAAAAATGCGTTCCGAAGTGAATTCCAATGATTCTTCTGCCATACCTGCAGAAAGTATTTGTTATAAATCATCTAAGGTGTCATAACTCAAAAAACTTCATTTACTCTTTAGGAATTTTTTTTAACTAACATAAAAATAAATTCTACACGTGATAAATGAATCTGACTACAGTTATTCTGAGTGGTAAATGTGTTTTCACAAATATAAAACAACAAAAAATTAACTTTACTGTTTATTCCTCAAAAGTGTTGCAATTCAAAAAACGTAAAATTAATTCATTTAAACAGCCGTATGTCAAAATAATACAATAGGATTTAACGTACCTTAATCAGCTAAAAAGGCACAACTTGAATTAATACGATCAGAAACAACAAATTAAACCGTCAAAACTGTCACAACTCTAATTGATACTCTTTTCATTTACCCGTAAATGACACTACACTTCGAAATCTCCGACACAACTAAAAATAGAACAGCTTTGCACATTGAAGCCTAGTTACCAAAATTACTTAAAGAGAGACATAACTGTTTTTTGACAGCAAAGTACAGCAAAAAACAAACTGATCTCCTTTGAGCTGGTGAGTGTGTGTATGATGAACCGCTTTAACATGTTAACTCAAAAATGACAAATTTTGAGTTGTGCCACTTTAGTTAAATGAGTGCGATATGTATATATAAGCTAAATAACATATACTTACTTAAGTATGTCCCCTTTTCCACTGGCAAATATTTCTCTGCCAAATTTTTTCTTTTCTCTTTTAGTATTTTCGAATGCTTTTCCACTCACAAATTTTTCTTTGCCAAATTTTGCGAATCAAAATACAAAAGAACGAAAGAAACGTCAAAACTGTTTACATTTTAAAGAATTTTCCTAAGAAGTGTACAAACATCCACTTTTTTCGTTAATATTTTTAAAATCGCTCAAGTAATATTATCTATTCCTGAGGTATGTGTTGGAAAAACTGTTTAGTCTAAGCAAAAAAAAAACATACGGTTCAGATATGTATTCACTTTGCCATTGGTAGGTACTTCAAAAAGGACTTCGGTGAAATTGGACTACATTTTGGAATATACTTATGTATGTATGGACATATATTGGTATTTTCGGGCCATTTTTGGTACAATTGTTTGACCATTTTGTTATTCGTTTTGACGAAACAGGGTAATTTCTGGGAACGTGTTAAAGCTAAATAGTGGTATGTATTAGAATAAGCAAACAGTAAATATTATTAAAATTCTTGAATGTACCATTGTACCAAAAAAGTTTCAATTGCGCCAAAAGCACCACATTTCCCATAACAAGTTCCAATTACACTAAACTTTAACATATCTACATACAAATATTAATTTGCATTGGACTGTATCCACACAAATAGATAAGTAGTGTTCTTCCCCGAATTGCAAACTTTAAAAAAATATTGATGGTATAGAACGAACATTAGTATCAATAAATACTAACCTTATACAAAAAAAGGCCTGTGGCTCTGTGGTCTAGAGCGCTAAGGGCCAAGCAGAGTGCATGCAGTTTCTTTATGCACGAGGTTCGAACCACACTGCGGCTTGATGATATTTTTATATTTTTTTTATTAAACCGAGAAATTCTAACACACTGTATAGTCCCCTTTACCACTAGCAAATATTTGTTTGCAAATTCTTGAGTTTGTAATGTTATTTTTGTATGTTTGTAATGTTATTTTTGTATGTTATTTGTAATGGGGATATTATGTGCTCCCATGGGGCTAATTTGGAGTATATAGTTAGTCCATTCACTTTTATCAGGAGTGTCCAATATTTGCAGTCGAAATCATTATTTCTGTCAATGACATGGGTCGCTTCATAAAGTTGACTATATCTCCGATCTGAAATGGAATCAGCACATATTTGTAATGGGGATGTTGTGTGCCCCATGGGGCTAATTTCGAATATAGACTTAGTCCATTCACTTTTATCAGGAGTGTTCAATATTGGCACTCGAAATCATTATTTCTGTCAATGATATGGGTCGCTTCATAAAGTTGACTATATCTCCGATCTGAAATGGAATCGGCATATATTTGTAATGGGGATATTATGTGCTCCCATGGGGCTAATTTCGAATATATAGGTAGTCCTTTCACTTTTATCAGGAGTGTTCAATATTGGCACTCGAAATCATTATTTCTGTCAGTGACATGGGTCGCCTCATACAGTTGACTATATCTTCGATCTGAAATGGAATCAGCACATATTTGTAATGGGGCTGTTATGTGCCCCCATGGGGCTAATTTCGAATATATAGTTAGTCCATTCACTTTTATCAGGAGTGTCCAATGTTTGCAGTCGAAATCATTATTTCTGTCAATGACATGGGTCGCTTCAGACAGTTGACTATATCTCCGATCTGAAATGGAATCGGTATATATTTGTAATGGGGATGTTATATGCTGCCATGGGGCTAATTTTTAGTATATAGTTAGTCCATTCACTTTTATCAGGAGTGTCCAATATTTGCAGTCGAAATCATTATTTCTGTCAATGACATGGGTCGCTTCATAAAGTTGACTATATCTCCGACCTAAAATGGAATCGGCATACATTTGTAATGGGGATATTATGTGCTCCCATGGGGCTAATTTCGAATATATAGGTAGTCCATTCACTTTTATCAGGAGTGTTCAATATTGGCACTCGAAATCATTATTTCTGTCAGTGACATGGGTCGCCTCATACAGTTGACTATATCTTCGATCTAAAATGGAATCAGCACATATTTGTAATGGGGATGTTATGTGCCCCCATGGGGCTAATTTCGAATATATAGTTAGTCCATTCACTTTTATCAGGAGTGTTCAATATTTGCATTAAAAATCATTATTTCTGTCAATGACATGGGTCGCTTCCTAAAGTTGACTATATCTCCGATCTGAAATGGAATCGGCATATATTTGTAATAGGGATATTATGTGCTCCCATGGGGCTAATTTCGAATATATAGGTAGTCCATTCACTTTTATCAGGAGTGTTCAATATTGGCACTCGAAATCATTATTTCTGTCAGTGACATGGGTCGCCTCATACAGTTGACTATTTCTTCGATCTGAAATCGAATCAGCACATATTTGTAATGGGGATGTTATGTGCCCCCATGGGGCTAATTTCGAATATATAGTTAGTCCATTCACTTTTATCAGGAGTGTTCAATATTTGCAGTCAAAATCATTATTTCTGTCAATGACATGGGTCGCTTCATAAAGTTGACTATATCTCCGATCTGAAATGGAATTGGCATATATTTGTAATGGGGATGTTATGTGCTGCCATGGGGCTAATTTGGAGTATATAGTTAGTCCATTCACTTTTATCAGGAGTGTCCAATATTTGCAGTCGAAATCATTATTTCTGTCAATGGCATGGGTCGCTTCATAAAGTTGACTATATCTCCGATCTGAAATGGAATCGGCATATATTTGTAATGGGGATATTATGTGCTCCCATGGGGATAATTTCGAATATATACTTAGTCCATTCACTTTTATCAGGAGTGTCCAATATTTGCAGTCGAAATCATTATTTCTGTCAATGACATGGGTCGCTTCAGACAGTTGACTATATCTCCGATCTGAAATGGAATCGGCATATATTTGTAGTGGGGATATTATGTGCTCCCATGGGGCTAATTTGGAGTATATAGTTAGTCCATTCACTTTCATCAGGAGTGTCCAACATTGGCGCTCGAAATCATTATTTCTGTCAATGACATGGGTCGCTTCATAAAGTTGACTATATCTCCGATATGAAATGGAATCAGCACATATTTGTAATGGGGATGATATGTGCCCCCATGGGTCTAATTTCGAATATATAGTTAGTGCATTCACTTTTATCAGGAGTGTCCAATATTGGCACTCGAACTCATTATTTCTGTCAATGCCATAGGTCGCTTCATAAATTAGGCTATATCTCCGATCTCAAATGGAATCAGGATATATAGGCTGCGCTGTTTATGCGCTTCTACGGTGTTAGGCGGCTAGACATTAGAAGTTCAGTCGCCTTTGTCGTGAGCGACCCAGGTTAGATAAAAAATAACCAATGTCAGTTTTTTACAGGAAGAAAAAATATTTGTTTCCATATAAAGCTAACTATATGCTATATTCATCATAAATGGTTTAAAAAACGCTTATTGGCTCTTTTCTGTACAAAATTTCTGTATTTTTGACAAAAAATGAGATTTTAGAAATTTTGTATAAGTGGTTTGTGTCTTCGATAAATAAATTTATCGGATAAATTTCATGTATGTGTCATGTATCTACGATAAAACGCAATCACAAGTCGTTAGTCGGTGAGTTACAGTGATTTCCGCCACTTTCTTTGCAACATTCATACAAGGAGAACTTTCAGTGTGGCCACGATTCTGGAGGGAGAATTCGGGCTACTCGGCTACAACTTCTGAATCATATGAAATATTACCCAGTTTAAAGTTTGTGCTGGACTTTAGTGCTGAACAACCTTGGGTGGACTATGAAATGAGTAAATTTTCTAATGGATCATAATGTCAATTTCGCGATACCATTGAAGCGAAATTACCTTACTTTCTATGGATTGGCATGGTTAAGCAAAATGTTCAATAAAAACTAAGTGTTTTTACTTTTGTAAGAAGAAAATATATTTTCTTTAGATGAATTTAGATCTTCAACTGTAGAAATTGGCAAATTTTGTAAATAATCATTGGAAATAAACTTCCTTAAAAATTATGCAAAAATTTATGCCTCAAAAATAGGCAAAGTTCCAATAAATAACAGTTAGTAAACCAAAATTCTAAGGTATTATTCCGAACATTGAAATTACCTATAATTGTTGGTATAATTGCCCATAAAACAAAGAAAATATCATGTTACCTATACCAATAGGTTATATTTACAATATTTATAGGCAGTATTACCAACACTTTTCTTTAAGCAAATTCAAAAAAAAGTATTTTTTTAAACCGTTTCTTAACGGTCACAAACGATAACTACTATACAAACCAAACGATAGAGAAATTATGATTTTTATGGGAAATTATGCTAAAAAGCCCGTAGTCATTCCTTTTTGATTTTTCAAGATTTAGCATTTTTTATCAAGTTTTTTTTTGGCAGCATCTGGTAACACTGCTACTTGTTTTCGTTTTTGTAGAAAGCAGTTATTGATACCTAAAGTATAATTTTAGGAGTAGGTGAAAATATACGGAACAAAATGTGCGGTGTAAATCTAATCCCTAAAAGTATGCTTCGAAACTTCTCACTTGTTTCGATATATTCTCCAATTTCAATTTGTCCACAATATATGTTTGGATAAATGTAAACATATAAATGGAAATAAAATATTAGCAAACCTTTTTTTGTAATGTTTTACTTTGCTTGCAATGAATGATTGGGTACAGGAGCAGAAGAATATGTTTTTTATTGCTAAAGATTAAAAGTAGAGTAAAGTATAAGTTACCGATCCAATCAATTTCTATAAATAGAGATATAGTTCTTCAAAAAAGAAGATGTTTTGCAAATGCATCCTCATGATTCCTGGCAAGCGGTATAGCTATTTCAGATCTCGCCACGGATCTCCATCAGCGGTTTTTTTGGAATGCTGCTTTTGAAAAATTCATCAAACTAAATGCAAACGAAAACCCATCTGAATTGAGAATTTTCCAATATGCAAGTGTTCGACAAATATCGCAAGCAAAACACACAAGATAAACATTTGCAAACAACTTCTATCCATCTCCAGGAAACCATCGGTCTCCATTAGAAATGTGTTTTGTTGTTGGCTAAAAGACAACACAATGTTTACAGGCAATTGTTATTGTCTGTTGTTTAGTCGTGCTCTACGTTCATCAGTTCATTTGAGTCCCCCCCCCATTTTTGAGTTCTGTAAAAAATCGATTGTAGGTAAGGGGGATTATTTTGAATACAAACATTGAAAATCGAATAATTCCCAAATTTAAATGTTCAGTGTGAATTGATATTTAGGGGTTTTCGAACGATACTAATTCGCATATGTAAAGTTGCGTCGTTTTTGTATAACAAATAGCAAACCCGACAGACTTCGTCCTGAATTTTGGTGGAGGGAAAAACAAAAAAAAATCCAATGAGTGTTCGAACTCACGGGCGATGTGTTAACACCTTTTTGCTACACGGTACCTGTTCGATTTCTATGAACACATTCGTAAATGTTACATTGGAAAATAAAAAACAGCGTTCAATCATATGATGACGTTACAGTTAAATAATATTAATACTTAAAATTATTTAAAGACCCAGTGCAAGCACATGTTTAATTATTTTCTTGCTCAATACTTTTTGTTTTATTCCCACAAAAGTCAAAGAATGCAAAGCAACAGACACTTGTACATACATACATACATTGTTATATTCGTACGATTTAACCGAAGATCAACATAAAATACTTTTTTAATATTACTCCAAATTAAAACACTTCTATCTCGGCTCGCCGATATCGGATCGCCTTAATTTTTGGCCTAAACTCTTCGTCGAAACCCGCACTAGCTTTTTAATCCAAAAATTAATAAAATCGGCTATGAATTTCCGGAGAAAATCGCGTGGGAAAATTATATGAAAATCGCCCAATAATCACTTTCAATACCGACTGCCAAGCAACGAACAAACAAACGATGATTTACTCTTACAAACCTAACACTTGCGTATGTATTAAATTTATAGTTTACTGCCCTAGAGGCGCGCGTATAGATGTTAACACATCAAAAAAATCTATCGCACTCAACGGCACCAAAGTGGTAGCACCAACTGTATTGACACAGTTTGCCTCTGAATGCAACATTCTGAAAGCCTGACTCCTCCCTTACAAATGTCCAAAATGATCAGAACAATACTTTACAAGTTTACATCAGTTTACAATCATCAATACCGTGTTTTTTTCAATTGGCCCACTGTGCACCACCACAGCGGCCAATATTCTTTGGGGGTTGATCTTGTCCACACTCATCTGAACTCTATACTTGATTGTTCACCACGCGCATTTGTGAGTCAATTTCTGTCGTTGTGTTGCTGCTTGCATCTTGTTTTTTTCTACTATTTGTGTGTTACTGCATTTGCAGAATCACATACCAACAATGAAAATTCATTAACATTGATCTGGGGTAGGAGTATTTCTATCATTGTCGGTTCATAAACTGACTTTAGCTGTGACCTATGTCTTCCCAGCGGGAAATTTCCACATGAAATAATCGATTCTGTATAACTTACTTTGAATGCGTAAGCGCTTCCACCCCTAGGTTAATTCTGATTACAAAACAGATTACTTTTATATGGAGATGGCCGGATTTTTGGACAGTCAGCCCACAAAGCAGATTACTTCTTTGCAAAAGTAATGTATATTGTGGTCAGGCGCGAGAATTCTGGTCGGCGTACAAAGTAGGTTATTTAACCAGTTCTTGTGGACAAACGCACTACGGCTTCCATTACTTTTTCATGCAATGTGGATTGGTTTGCCAAATTGTATATTTTTCTTATAATGGCGTTAGTGGGCAGCCTCGCTACACCGTGCATTACTTTTGAAGTAGATGTGGACTGATTGAACACTTTGTTGATTACAATTTATGACGTTGTGGATAATCGTGCTACACCGCGCATTACTTTTGAAGCAGATGTGGATTGATTTACCACTTTTTTGATTACAATGCATGGTGTTGTAGACAATCTTGGCATACTATTTATTACTTTTGAAATACAATTTGTAGCATACAATTTAACATACAACTTTACACTTGCTCCCGTAATGCTAACTAAAACCACACTGAATTCTAATTCCAAATATGTAAATGCCCAAACAAAATAAACAATAACTTCGCAAAAAATTGTTAGCAAAATTTTTCTTTACTTTGTTTTGCACGTTTTTTGTGTTGCTCACAAAATTAACGCAAAGGCAGCAAAGATTCCATCAGTCGAATGTACTGAAAGGAAAAAGAGAAATAAGCAAAAGCAATACATAACAATCTTCTTAATTTTGTTGCATTTGCATGCACAATATTCTGAAATGCTATGAAGAATTCATCAGTTGATTTTACTTGGCACAAATTAATATGAAAGCATCGATAAATTCAGCAAAGCAAAGTGATGAACACAACATGTCCAAAAAGCAGCGATAATTTCATCTAACACTTAACGAAGTGCTCGGACAATTTCCCGCTGGGTTGCTGCCCTATTTCTCTTGCATCCACTCTCTTTCTCTCGAACAACTTATGGGTTGCATCAACGTATTTGTTTCGCTAACTTCGACAATCCCTTAAACAAAAAATAAAGTAAAGGGTTATCCATTTCGTGGTTTCAAAAGTATAGGGCTGGAATTCAACATCTGTCAAACTAAGTTGTTAAACCAATTTTTTTTTTTTTCAGTTGAAAGTCTGACATTGATGAAAATGCATACACACACAACGCATAAATATTATTAAAACCTACTACGAAAATGGTGATTCTGGCACAGCCACATATCGTGCTTTAAGAGGAGATTATGGTTTACATAATCGTCCAACTACGCAAGCAATTGGCAAAATTGTGACGAAATTTGAAGAGACTGGAGCGGTTACAGATATTGTAAGGCCTGTGCATCATCGTTTCGCTCGTCCCGCTGAAAATATCGCTGCTGTAAGTGAAAGTGTTGCCGAAGACCCGAATGTGTCGATTCCTCGTCGTTCTCAGGAATTAGAACTGTCTTACGGCACATTATGGCGTATTTTGCATTGGGATCTACACCTACATCCATATAAAGTCCAGCTCACACAACAACTGAAGCCAGCTGACCATTCACAACGTCGTAGATACGTGGAATGGCTGCTTTAACAACAGACGGTGGACGGCGATTTATCGAACAACATTTTCTTCAGCGATGAAGCACATTTCTCACTCGGTGGGTATGTTAATAAACAAAATTGTCGTATTTGGGGTTCTGAGAATCCTCAAGTAATTGAAGAGAGGACATTACATCCAGAAAAAGTCACTGTTTGGTGCGCTCTTTGGTCCGAAGGTGTGATTGGACCTTACTTCTTCGAAAACGACGATGGAATGACTGTCACCGCCAATTCGGAGCGTTTTTTTTGCCTGCTATTGAAGAATACGACTTGGTGAATATGTGGTTTCAACAAGACGGTGCCACATGCCACACAACTCGAGCGAATATGGCTTTACTGCAAGAGACATTTCCTGGCCGCGTAATTTCTCGTCGTAGCTATATCAACTGGCCACCAAGATCATGCGATTTGACACCATTAGACTTTTTTTGTGGGGCTACGCGAATGACCGTGTTTATGCAGATACACCTTTAACTCTTGAGCACTTAAGAACCAACATTCGTCAAGTTATGGCTGAGATACCGCCCAATATGTGTCAAAAAGTGGTTGAAAATTACCTCAAAAGAATCAATGCTTGCAACACTTCGCGTGGTGGTCATTTAAATGATGTAGTGTTTCACACATAATGTCAACGTTCAAACTTTATAATAAAATAGAAATATCATGAAAAAAAAATATTTTATATGTCATTTATTTACGTTTACTTTTGAAACCGCAAAATGGATAACCCTTTATTGAAAACGTGCGAGATAACCATAACAATAGTTGAAATATCAAACTCCTACTGTTTTATAATTTCTCCAATATAATTTTATAATGTCCTACAATAGTTTTAAAATGAACCCAGGCTTTTCCTGCCTTATTTATATATTTGTATATTTAATAAAAAAACCGCTCTAGTCTACAAAAAATGACGATGTTTATAAAATCCTCTAAACTGTTCCAATTTTCCCTAAACTGTAAAAATAGGCAGTACTACCTAATAGTAAAATATTTACATTTTAAATCTTAAAGTCCCGTATTCAGCACTTATGAAATTTTGGTTCCCATACGAACCACTTGTATAAAAAATAATGATAAACGTCGCAAATCTGACGTTTAATTTCACACTATCCGTCGTGTGTTCGGTGCAAAGCACACATTTTCGACACAAATTGACTTACACCAGGTGTAGTTACAATAACTGTTGACTTAACTTTGTCATATAGTTTTTAGTTGAATTTGTACTTCGTTGCATTTTCTGTTGACTTTTATTGTTGGTATACATTTGTGTTGAATTTGGCAGAACTATTCTACCATAGCAACACGATATGCCTTTGTTGTTGGATGTTTCGTACTAATGCTTCTATCTGGTATTATTGATGACATGCATTGCAACATTCAACGTTTGCCTACAACCACACCCATTACACCGAATTAAATGATGGGGGAAACTCCTCTAGGTATAAGTTACCCAGTGGGTAAACCAGAGATTGGTGAGTGTCTCTCTGCAACAACCAATTCTTATGAAAATTTCACAAGTGTTTAATAGGTGGTCTTTTACTTCCAAAACCTCAATTCAAAATTCTTAAAAAAAACCAAACACAACCTTTAGTTAGCGTAAATAGAAGAATTTTGTTTAGATGTTTGTACGGAACTCTTTATTTTATTGCACTGAATCTGTCTAGCGTGAATTTGGATATAATTGCCGGATATATTAGAATGAACATGGATTAGGCAACGACGCGACGGCGTTTGTTGTTATTCTTCCTGTTGCGGTTACGGACGACGCGTGTCTTGATGACGCGGCGCTTGACGGGACGATTGGCGTTGTTCAAGATAACACGTTGGCCATTTTTGAAATAACCACGATATCTGGGAGGAATGCGCACACTAACGACTTGACCATTATTGCCACCACGTCGTCTTAGGTTGATGCGTGCTGGACCTTTATTGGCTTTGGCATCAGAAGTTCCCTTGATTTCGTGGTCAGTGACTACATACTCCTCGGCACCAGCACCCAAAGCAGCGGCCAGGGTTTGTTCGTCCAGAGCAATGGATTGCTCTTCGTCTTGGTCGCTGTTATCGTGTTTATCACGGGGGGCAGTTAATTGTATACGTGTATTATCTGGAGGTGTTGTTACTGGCGATGTTGTGATAGTTCCCGTACCACTTGGTATAGTGCCTGTAGAGGTAATGGTGGTGGTTGGTGCAGTTGTGGCAGTAGGAGTACTACCGCCCCCAGTTATGATGATGGGAATTATGGGCTGCTTTTGGTTGCTGCCGAACATATTCTTGAACAATAGGAACTTCTTCATAAACAATCGCCCGCTGGAGGCATCGCCATTCTTGCTGCCGTCTTCCACAGCCACATCTGATTGATTGCCGTCAGTATTATCATCAATGGCCACCTCGCTATCATCGTCAATAATTTGAGCTGCACGATATCTCAAACCTAAGGGACACCATTATTAGATACGGGTTAAAAGAACGATACCGTCAACTTACTCTTGTTGGGTTCCGGGTCCGGTTCCGCAAACACTGTGGCTGTGAATGCAGCTACAAGGACCAACGTCAAAGTAAATGACTTCATAACTGAAACTACTTTTCTCGCGAAAGAACTTTCCAATTGAGTACGTAGCTATTGCTTTGCTTGCAAATCAATGTTTGATACTGATTGATAGCCATTCAATGCTTTTTATACGATTTTGATAATTGTCCGCAAAAATACAGAAATCACAAATATCATTGCGTCCAATTTATGTTCGGATTTCAAGTACTCCAGTGCCCCAGTGGTAAACCCGAGGGTAACAACACGTATTCAAGTACAAAAGCACGCGCGCTCCAAGAACCGAAAAGAAAACAAAAACGCTCTAAGCCATTTTCTCAATGAAGTCAAGAAGAAAAGAAATTTCATCATAGTCATCATCGTCAATTCAACCCATCGGATGGATGGATCACAACCATTGCTTACACTGGCCCAATATCATTTCCATAAACATCCATCATCGTACAATGTGGGATAACAAGCGTGTTCATTATGTATGTACATATGTACTTAACCATGGTCATGAAGATACCGTCGCATGTGTGTGTGTGTGCAACACCCAGCAGTTGATAGTCCCCCATTGATGAATGTGGTTGGGTTGGTTTCGCTTCACTAGCTTTATTTACACGAACTAAATGAGCGTTCATGGCTTGGAATGTTCCACAAATCAAACAAAAATTCCCTCAACAATTGAAGAAAGTGACCTCAGTTCAATCTGATTTTAAAACTAAGCCATGTCATGTCTACCAATAGGGAAACACGGATGTCTACGAAAGAAACGTGATTTTTGCATAACCAGGATGTCCCAAAATTCACCCAATAATAGTGACGACTGTTCCAGAAATTGTGTTTTGGGATTTTACATATTTTTTATTGTTTTTGTGAGCCTTGCGACTAGAACAGTGTCCTTTAAAAATGGTACTACGAGTATAACATGAACAAATTTACTATAGTAAATATTGTCGTAGATGAAAACTTCTAGACGTTTTTTTTTATAAAAATACTGACTTGGAACTACCGACACTATTATTCGAAAGTGAAATGTGGCACCGTCTTGTTGAACCAGCCTATCGCGACTGAGTACCATTAAGGGTTATTGCCCGATCGGCCACATTTTCAAAGACGAATGGTCCGCTCATGCCCGCAGCCTAAAATCTACACCAAACAGTGACATCTTACGTTTTGAATGTAAACAAAGAAAAAAATTGTAAACAACAATTTGCTATATTCATCAGGCTATTTGGGCTTCCATCAATGAGTCCACTGTGTCCCCAAAATGGCAAAATTGTCTTGGTACACAAGGTACGTAATTTGGCAAGCGCGTGTAGTCGGTAAAATCTAAGTTGTGCCCCCTTTATTTCAAACTCATAGATCGGAAGCCACAGTCTTGCACTGGACCATCGTGCAAGCTAATTTACGGCGACAATAGGGAAAATAAAGAAGTTGTTCATTTGTCAGGAAATGACAGAAAATAGTGCACCCATGCTAATTTACGGCGACAATAGGGAAAATAAGGAAGTTGTTCATTTGTCAGGAAATGACAGAAAACAGTACATCCAAAAAGTCTAGAAAAATATATGTGACATGTACATGCACCGGTTATAAAGTATGTAAGCATGCCTTCGTATACATACATAGTATAATCAAATATTCATAGACTCATAAGCATGACCGGTTTTATTCATACTCTAAATAGGCTGCAGCATCAGGAAGGGGCCCGTCGTACTGACATTTTACACTGAAATTGAAAAAAACCATCTTCACAACAGCAACATTAGCGTCGCACTGCAAGGTGAAATTTCGTCAATGCATCTCGCATTGTTCCACAAACTACACGCTGGAAACCCTGTCTTATTTTGTTTTTCGGATGCAAATATAGCGTGTTTGTAACTTGTCGCAAATAAAGTATACTTGTCTCCAAACACATTGTGTTTGCTATTCAATATTACTTGTTGCAGACACAATGATTAATAGGTTTTAATATACATGTTTGTGACCCAAATATGGGGTTGTTTCAAAACAATGCTTGCAAACATATACATGGTTCCTACAATATGTTGGTGGGACCGATTTTTTCAGCGTGTATTCATTGTTCTACCAACCGCCCACAATGCTCGGTTGTGTTCCGTTGTGCATTCATCCCCGATTTTCATTTTTTACGTTTTCAATACCAGCACAGAGTTTCTGAAATGTTGCATGTTGGGTCGTCATTCATATGAAAATTCAATGACAATTTGAGCCTTTCACGAAGGGTTTGCCACACTTTTCTTGGTTTTGATGGGACACATTTGTTAAAATAATTACAAACAAAGTATGTATTTGCAGTGCGATGCATTTGTTAGTGTGGTGTTCCAATGCTGATCAGTTTCAATCAAGCCCATTTTTAAATATTTTTTCTATAGCTTTCGCATACTATCCCATCGACGGTTACACAGTGTGTAATTTTTTAAGTCATGGCAAAATAACCTTATACGGACACCACTACGTGATAAAAGAGCAAAAAAAAAGATCCCTGTCTCCCAGTTTTGCCCAAAGTCCTCCAGGTTTTTTTTTATGGGCCCCCAAAGAAGTGGGGCCTCGGTGTAATTTTTGCAAAAAAGTGATCATTTTCTCAAGCTCATATCTTACAAACCTTTCGGAATTTTGATTTACTCTCTGAGGCTCTTGTCATAAAGAACAAAAATTGTAAACATATAAAACAAAAAAACTTCATCTTCAAAGTCAAAATCGCAAACTTTTTGACATTTTTTCCCCTGTTCAGGTCCATAGGTAGCAAACCGTTCAAAATTTAAGGAAACAATCAACTACAAGAATGATCCTAAGATCTCAATAAACAACTTTCTAGAACATATGAACTTCCTGGGAATGAGTCTTAACACCGTTTAGGTGGCCCTTAGATAACCGCAAAAGTGAAAAATTTCCCGAAAATTTTTTAATTACATTTGTTTTTTCTTTACTTCAACATTGAGATACTATAAAGCCTTCTCCCGTAAGTGAAAAGCCATGTTGCAGGTTTCATTGTTATACTATTACTGATTTTATTAATCTTAGTCCTTAGGTGGTATGGGTTGACATTTAGAGTTAGGGTTGTAACAAAGAGTAGTAGCATGGATATTTAGTAATAATGATTCAGTGTTGTAGGGATTAGCAGTCTCAGCAGGGATGGCACTACAATACTATGCTATCTATTACAAAAATTATAAAAAAAAATATTCGTATTATGTTTATAATGTTGATGACCCTGGACTTTCAAATCGCATTCTCTTAAGTTGTGGATCCAAATCGTCGTCCGAATCTGACTCTGATTCAGAACTTATGGTGTCCACAGGCACGTTACTTCCAGACAGCCCTCCATAACCAGCTTTTTCTTTTTCAGATACTTCATTAACATCATACAGGGTGATCTTGTGACTCCACCAACATACCTGAAATGAATTAGAAAAGAAATCAAACAAGGAATGCAAAACAATGCATCAATAAAATTGATATTACCTCTGCAAGCAATGCGTCGAGTTATTTGCCTTTGTACCGTTTTTCCATGGGCATGGTGGTTTGGTGAAACCGTTCTCCTTGCTCATCGGACTCGGTAGGGAGTTGTTTGATAAAATCGTCAAAATGAAAATGAAGCAAATACAGCTTTAATGTCATCGATGTGCCGATTTTCTCAAAATAATACAGCATTTATTTCACCCATTCTCTTGCTTCCGGTTCCGCGGCTCGATCCCCTCCCAAGACTCTGGTGCATACACGCTGAAGGTAAATCCGTGCCATTGAATGATTATAATCATGAAGCGATGATTCAAAGTTGCTCTTGAATAGTTTTCTAATGTCAGGGCCATTCAGTACGCCTGTTAAATGAAGACAATAAATAAAGACAGAAAAGAAAACATTAACAAAGTGAAAATAGTACAATGAGGTGAACAAAAATTCGTTTTTAATTTACTACAATACCTTTTTTAATTTTGTCATCGCTACGCTTAGGGAAAACGCTTTTCAAATAGTCGAATGCGTTTGGGCAATTTACAACGGCCACTTCGATGAATTTTTTAACAATTCCCAACTTTATGTGGAGCGGTGGCAGCAAGATGTCTTGAGTATTGTCTATTAAAGGTGCATTCCTCAGTTTATGTTGTTTCATTTGTTCCTCCACACTTCCTCTTAGTCTCCACGAATTACATTGGTATTGATTGAGAGGTGAGCGCGAATCCCAATTACAAAGAAAACAAAAAAATTTTGGAAAGCCGCCCTTATCGATGATCCCTTTCAAAATGCTGATGACCTTCAAATCACAGCAAATCTTCCATTTATTTTCGTAGTATTTGATTTTTTCCATTATATCTTTCAATGTTTCATAGCTTTCTTTCATGTTAATACCCATTGCTAGCGGAATGGAAGGTTTTCGGTTCGACACATGCTTGAAACAGAACCATCAATAAATAATCTCCACTCACTAGCGATGTATTTCATTCCCATTTTTACCACCAAAGCGTTTACATCGTTGCAGTAAGCGAACGAATTGTCATCATTTAGAGTGTAGAGGCTCTGAAATTCAGCTTGCCGTTTGCGGTACGCCGTAGAGTTCACATTACCATGTGTGAGTTTTCTTTGCTTTAAAAACGCTGTCAAAAATATGGCAAGTCGCTGCGATAGTCCCAATATGGCCACAATCCATTTCCATTTGTGTTATTAGTTGTGGTCCAGTTGGGGCTCATAATCGGTATCAAATGGATCTTCATAAGTAACACCACTTGCTCTAGTCATTCGTGTGCATTCTGTACTACGATCTGGAGTTGGCGGCCTTGGTGATACAAAATTTTCAGGTGCAAGCACTGGTAGTGTGGCTGTTACAGTGTCTTTATAACTTTTGTTCCTCTCAGCATATCGATTTAGACCACATGTGTAATTTACGCATGCATAGCAACTGGTTTCATCATGATCACCTGGGAGATTAATCCAGTTTACCGGATTACAATAGTTCATACTATGTTTGCCTCCACTCAACCATGCCATGAGATTGTTATAACATTGACGACACACTGTATTAGGTGTGTAATTTTCACCGGTCAAGTCTTCTTCGTCGAAAAACAACTTACACTAGTGAATGCACTAGTTTTTTCCTTTTGCAATGTTGTAGAACTATTTTTTCTGATTTGGTGACCACAAACGTAGAAAAATAAATCAATATTTTCACACTGCATATTGAAATTGTCAGTTGCCAATGTTGTGTGCGAATTATGCTCTAGCACTTTCTCTATAACTTTCACCGCTGAGCTCTCGTTGACGTCGCGCTGTGTAATGCCTCGATATGAGCGTCGTGTCGCTTTTATATTGTGTGCTGCGTCCCTTGTGAATTCAATGCAGATGTTTGCTTCCAGGTAGTTTTTTGATAGAAGTTTTTTTGATTTTATATGTTCACAATTTCAACTTTATGACAAGAGCTCCAATGTGTTTCCCGGTTTTTTTTTTATATTTTGGGTTGTTGTTATGTGAATTCAATGCAGCTGTTTGCTTCCAGGTAGTTATTTGATAGTTTGGGCACCGCAACTCACCCACCAGCTTGAGAATTTTGTATTAGAATGCACTTACTATCAGTGAAGGTACAGTGCACTTACACATTCGGCCTAATCACTGACAATTATTTCCGTTTAAAGGTTTGGAAATCAACATTTTGTTTAAGAAATCGCTTATTTTCTTACACTTAAATTGTTTTAAGCGAAATTTTGGCTCCCAAAAAGTACTTTTGTTAGAAAAACCTCACTATCTCCGGTCTTAGAAGGGTTAATGCGTAGTATTATACCTTAAAAAAAGCTTGAAGTGTTGTCTTTTACTGAGTATAGGAAGAAATAATTTTACTAGGGCTGTTTTTTGAGAAAACCAAATTTTTATTAAAAACGTGAGGTTAAAAAATCTTTTTTTTTTTAATTTGCCACAATAAGTTAATAAAAATTAACATATTACTATACAAATTTATAGCGTTTTCAAAGGTCTTCTCAACGATACCCATCTCAACCAGATCGGATGAGAAATGGGTGAGATATAAGCGATTATATACTCAAGCTATAAAGGCCTATATCTCATGAAGTTGGATCGGCTTCCTTAAAAAAACTTTCGGGTTTAAATCAGCGCTGTAAGCCCTTCCAGGCCAAAGAAAATTGGCGCATTTTTCATAAAGTGAATTTGTTCGTAGTGGCTGTCGGTGGTGCAATGGTTAGTGTGCTCTGACCTCCTTAAAATTTCTTTCGGCGGCGGTCACCTCGCATAGTGACGGCGACACTATCGAGTATATAGCCATGAAAAAGCTTCTCAAAATACCGTTCGGAATCGGTGTAAAACTGTAGGTCCCAATCAGTGAGTGAAAACTGAAAAGCGCGCAGCTCAGTGATTGTGAGAAGTTCTCCCCTGTCCCTTCATGGGATGTAATGGGAAACCATTTATTTTATTTTTTAAATTTTTTTCGCGATTTTGACCTTGAAGATGAAGTTTTTTATGTTTAAAATTGTTGTTATTTATGACAAGAGCTACAACTTTGCCTCAGAGAATAAATCAAAATTCCGAACGGTTTGCAAGATATGAGGTTGAGAAAATTATCACTTTTTTGCAAAAATGACACCGAGGCCCCACTTCTTTGAGGGCCCATAAAAAAAACCTGGAGGACTTTGGGCAAAACTTTGAGACAGGGGTCTTTTTTTTTGGTCTTTTATCACGTAGTGGTGTCCGTATATGGTTATATTTTATCATGTTGCACAGTGTTATCAAGGCAACGAAACATGTATGACGTTTGATTGTACGCAGGGAAAATAAAAATCAAAATTATTCGGATATACTGTATATACTCGTCCCAAGCTATCCGTCGAACGTACTGAAGAACATGGAGCAAGAAAACTTCCTGTTCTTGTGTTGGAATTATCAACTTTTCAGTGTGTGTTAGTACTTAGCAGGGCAATGGAGTCTGCTCAAAATTGGACAACTCCGACTCGAACGCCGGCTCCAGCAATTTGAAATTCTACGTCTCTGCTCCACCTCCTGCATTTTGAAAATATACGACTCCATTCCGACTCCAATATTAAATAAATCTATTTTCTGTATCATTTTCACTAACAAAGAAAATATTTAAACTGCCTATAACATGTCGGTGGTGCAGTGGCCAGTGTGCATGGCTCTTTTACATGAGAACGTGGGTTCGATCCCTGCTCTGATCAACTTACTTTTCATTCAACGGCAGCCATCTCACTTAGTGAGGGCATCACTTTGAAAAAACTTCACATAAATACTGTTCGGAATAAGTGTACAACTGTGAGTCCCAATCAGTGAGTGTAATACTAGAAAGCACACAGCTCACAGCTTGTGGGAAACTCTCCCCAATACCGGCATGTAATGGGAAAACATCTTTTTTTGTAATGTGCACAAAAACGGATGCTGATCCGTTTCGAACACGTTACGTTACGAGTCCGTAAAAACAAAAACATAAAAAAGCGTATCAGTGAAATTGCGATTAGGCGGGTCCGTCTCGAATCCGTTACGAGTCCATAAAAACATAAAAAAGCGAATCAGCGAAATATTTAATGTCGCAGATTCATATCTGAGCCGATAAACACTGAAACTTAAAAAATGCTAAAACGATTTAAATTTAGCTGAAAATGAATTTTTTATTTGTAAAAATTAATATTAATGTAAGTGAAAAACTTCAGTGAATTAGAGGTGGACAATATAATTCACACCTATTTTAATTTTAAATATGAGAACGGATTCGTTTCGAATCCGAAAAAATTTATAAAAGCGGATCCGTCTCAAATCCATTTTATGTACAAAAAACGTCCGAACAAACGGATCCGTCTCGAATTCGTAACGGATTCATATGGCACATTGGGATGTCATTGTTGGCAATACAACACATGTTTTTATTATGTTTATTATGGTTTGTTTTTATTATGCTTTTTTCGAAAAAATATGTTTTTAAATTAAAAAACTTTTGAAAATAAATAAATAAATATTTTCCCATTACATCCCATGAAAGAATAATCACTGAGCTGTGCGCTTTCAAGTTATCACTTACTTTCAAAACAAACTGCCAATATTCTCGAATTGAAACAAAAAGTTTCTCATTCGATTTTTATATTTATTGCAAAAACATAGTAGTCTTCCCATGATAAAAAAAACCTACGACAAATCAGTTTAGACCTAATCAAACTGATTTTATCTAATACGGTGTAAAAAAGTTACACGTTACTTTAGATGAACACGGTAAACTTGGAGTCAGACTCTAGTCAAAAATTCCAGATTCTGATGATGTATCCATGGTATCAATTCAGCCACAGTAGTTAGGCATCTGATGATGAACTTGTCATGGAACTAGTCATGCCACTGAATGTGCTTAACAGAATTCTCAATTATTTTTGTACCAATTTTCAGCCTTCTAGGTTCCAAACACCATTTGCATTTAAAACTCACAGAATATTTTCATATTAAATGACAGACATCTGGAATTTAAATTCAAATTAAATGGACAATAACTAACAGTGAAACTGAGCATGAGCCTTCTGGTTCGAAAACTAAATATTTAAAATCCGGCTTCAAATTGATCTTCAGAACTGTATACGCACCAATTTATATCCAAATTTTGAAATTTCGGTTCTGTTGTGTTATTACTAGACATCTGCATAAAACGTCTTGAATGGCCATTCATTGACGCAACTTCACTACAGTCTTGAAAATAAATCAAAAAAGCAAGACATCTAGTGCAGATGTATAGTGTTTACGTGTTTCAATACGAATCGAACAAAAAATAATGCCCATGCAAATTGGATGATGTTCATCCGAGTTACGCCATAACAAACCGACACCAATTCATTTTATAACTAATTTATCGTAACAAATTTTTGAATTCACATTCCAAATTGTTCCAAATATCGTGTTCACTGGTTCACTCACTATTTAAATTAACTGCACTGAAGAAACAATATAGGTTGTTATAGTGGATTTTGGACATGGGACAAGATACTTTAAAATTTTGAAACACGAAGAAATTAATTCTAGTCCGTTAACTCAGTTGAATTGGTGAACGATTTCTATAGCATGCGAGATGTTTTTTCTATTTCGGAAACTCACCAATGATGGTGCAGATTTAATTCTTAAGCTGGCAATAACAAAGATGTATATATGATATTATAGCCACGTCTTTTAACCTCTTTACAATGCCCTAGAGTTTTATAATGTGGATTACTTTAGAATAACTGCGTTTTCAATCCATCGGCGAAAGCGAATATATCGAATCTTTTCGAAACCTAATCAATGAAAATGTTTAACATCGTGTTATTTTTGGAAAAATTTCTTCAAGCCAAGTGTCGTTTAAATATGTAGTTATATTCCAATTCGCTATCGAGTATATTTCCACGAAAACAACGTCCCTGAGGCATTAAATATATAATTTATAAATATATGTCCTTTATTTATTTAAATATTATAATACAAAGTTTAAATAAAAAATTCACCAAGAATATAGGACGTCAACGAATTCTGGAATGTGACCTAATTTGGTTCCATGATAGACGAGTTTGTTTGTACTACTTAAACTAATACTAATTTTGTGCTATAGTAGTATTTTGTCCAAAGTCCTTTCTTCTATAAAACACATTTTCTTCGAGTTTGTCTGTGCTCGTTCGTATTGGGAGAGTCTTCTGTTGACAATACCCCAAAAATTCTCGATGGGAATCTAGACTTTGAGCTGTCCACTTCAGTGTTTGGAATTCTTCTTCAGCAAGCAATTTGTTGCACAATTTTGGTAGTGTGGTTTGAATCCCCATCTTGCTGGAAAGTTATTTATGTTTCAAGGTAGACGCACTCTTCAATAAAAACAGACAACGCTATGCAAACGGTCTTTATTGTCAGGTTCGCCAAGCTCCAAGTAGTACAACCCTACAACAGTACAGACTTCACACTGCAATTGAATATTTTTGCCATTTCGTCTTTTCCGATATCCTCTTATTGCGTCAGATTTTGTTCAGGTTTAGAAAAGCAACCCGAGTGGCCAGATATGACACGTCTCAGGCTTATTAGGTGACCCTGTCACTGAAGCTCTTCGAACTAGTGGACATATTCTTCTGTCCTTTGAAGGTGAATGAGAACATACATACTCATCCTGGCAGTAAGTAAAATTCAAACCACAGTGGGCTGGGTTTCCCTCCCGCCACCGTTACATAGCTGAAACCCCATAACTGTTGAAGACCCTCGCAAACATTATAATGACCACAATTTAAATTCATGTACCTGGAAAGAAAAAAGACTATACAGGATGGGTGCCACTTTTCAACTGGCAGATGTCCTCGGAAAATATAAATCTAACATCACAGCTATCCAGGAAATGCGATGTTCAGAATATGGTTGCACCAGCAAGAGAAACTGCGATATTTACTACAGCTGCCATAAACGAAAGCAACGATTTCGGGTGCGGATTAATAGTTGGCAAGACTCTGCGACACCCAGTTTCAAGGTTCATCCCATTGAGTGAACACAAAGCCACAATTCGCATCAAAGCGAAATATTTGAACGTCTCGTTAATTTGTGTGCACGCACCGACAGAGGATAAAGACGATGAGGTCAAATAATCATTTTATGAGCGTCAGGAGGAAGTATACGAACGCCGCCCTGACCACGACATTAAGATTATAGTAGGCGATTTTAATGCCAAATTGGGAAAGGAAAGTGTCTTTCGACCAACCATCGGTAATCACAGTCCACATGATACCACCTCCAATAATGGAATAAAACTGATATGCTTCGCCGCTGCAAAGAACATGGTAGTTAGTAGCGCAGGATTTCAACACAAGGATATACATTAGGCGACCTGGTTATCTGTTAATCAGATAACGAGTTTGATCACTTGGTTTACGTGTAATTCGAGGTGCAAATATCGACTCGGATCATTACCTGGTGGCTGCGAAAGTTCGCACGAGATTGAGCAGGGCGAAAAATGTACGGAGCCGAACACAGGAAATGTTCGATATTGACAGGCTTCGAATACCGGAGATATCAATGTCCTATCGACAGAAACTCTCTCTCCTGCTGGAGCAGAATACCCCCCCTCCCGAAGACCCAGATGCGCAGTGGAAGCACATCTCCCATTCTTTGGAAATCGCTGCAATGACTGAACTTGGCTATCAAAAACCGCAGAAGGATAAGCCATGGTACGACGAAGAATGTCGCATTGCAACTGATGAAAAAGACGCTGCACGTATGGCAACGAAACAGTCAGTTACAACGCGTGTTGCGAGTGGCTGAGGCTGAGAAGGGAGGAAAACCAATTATTTAGGCGAAAAAAATGGCAGTGGGAGCAGAGAGAGAGTGAAAGAACCGAAATGTGCAGGATGAATGGTGAATCGCGAAAGTTTTTCCAGAGGGTAAGAAGATCGACCAACGGGCCTAATAATGGGCTGCCCTCCTGCAAGGACGAGAATGGAAATCTGGTGACTGAGAAGCAGTGTGTGCTCAAAATGTGGAGAGACCACTTCTCAGCACTACTCCACTCAGATTCTTCCACTGAAGATCAGGAGGTAATGATAGTGGAAGATAGTATAGATTGTACCCCCCCCCCCCCAACCAAGACGAGATTGGAACGGCGATCTCCCGCCTGGGGGATGATAAAGCCGCGGGTGCGGATGGCCTACCCGCTGGACTTTTTGGGGCAGGTGGCGAAGGGCTGATAGCCTACATGCATCAAATGATATGCGGTATATGGCTGGGGGAATCTATGCCCGACGACTGGAGTGTCAGTGTATTATGTCCTGTATTCAAAAACGGTGATCCGTGTGTATGTTCCAACTATCGCGGTATCAGTCTTTTATCCATCGCGTATAAGGTTTTGTCGAGCGTATTATGTGAAAGACTAAAGCCAATTATTGAAAACCTGATTGGACCTTATCAGTGTGGTTTTAGACCAGGCAAGTCAAATATTCACGCTACGCCAAATCCTGGAAAAGACCCACGAAAAGCAAATCGATACATACCACCTTTTTGTCGATTACAAAGCTGCTTTCGATAGCCCCATACGGGGAAAACTGTAAGAAGCTATGTCTGAAGTTGGTATTCCGGCAAAACTGATCCGCCTCTGTAGAATGACGCTGACCAACACCAAACAGCAGTGAAAGTGGGTAAAGACCTCACTGAACCATTCTGTACCAAGCGAGGACTTAGACAAGGCGACACACTTTCGTGCAATCTCTTCAACATCTTAATGGAGATAATAATGAGAAAGGCTGCAGTAAATACGAACAAGACCATTAACACGAAAAGCCATATGTTGCTGGCGTATGCTGACGACATAGACATCATTGGGCGAAATTTGCGAGAGGTTACTGCAGTATTTTCAAGAATCGAAAAGGAATCAGCAAAGGTGGGTCTTGCTGTTAATGAGGGCAAGACAAAATTGATGGTGTCAACGACTAGAGAAACCTCTCGACTTGGTCCGCACTTGAACGTTGACAACCGATTTAATTTTGAAGTGGTAGATGAATTTGTCTACCTTGGATCCGCCGTGAACAAGGACAACAACGTCAGCCTGGAGATAGATAGAAGAATTGTGCTTGCAAATAGATGTTATTTTGAGCTCAGCAAGCAGTTTAGGAACAAAGCCCACTCTCGACGGACAAAAGTCCAGCTATATCAGACTCTCATTTTACCTGTCTTGACATATGGCTCCGAAACTTGGGTCATATCGCAAGCGGATTAAAAACACCTGGGAGTTTTCGAGGGAAAACTTCTCCGTAAAATATATGGGCCTGTTAGGGAAAACGGCGAGTACCGACGTCGCTGGAACGCAGAGCTATATAGTCTCTATTCTGACGTGGACATAGCTAGACGAATCAAAGTGTGCCAATTGCGTTGGCTAGGCCATGTTATCAGAATGGATGAAGATGAGCCAGCGCGAAAGATTTTTGATAACGTACCCGATGGAAGCAGGAAAAGAGGACGACCAAGACTCCGCTGGAAAGACCAGGCAGAAGAATCCCTCCGTATCCTTGGTGTTACCAACTGGCGAGAAAAGGTGAAGGATAGAGCCAGTTGGAAGAATATGTTGAAATTTGTTTAATTTGTTTGTTTAAATAATATGTGTAAGACGTCTGACCTCATGAGGTTGTAATATAGTCAATAAAAGTAAAGTAAAGTATACTGGATCACAATGGAGTTGTACCCAGAAAAAAAAATTAACCAGAAGTAAAGTTACACCTATGCTCAAAATGTTGCGTACTGTAAATAAAAAATGACTAACTTTCCCGCCTCATCCATTACATATGTTATATCTTCTTGCGACCGTATTCATTAAAAGTTATGAGAATTTTTTGAGGCGATTTACTGTACAAAAAATGTCTCTCAAATCTCTCAGAACTTTTTATGAATACGTCAGTTAGTCTATAGAAAACACATTACCTGTTGATGAAAATGAATTTCATTTGCGACGAAAATGGTACAACAATATACAGGATCGCTTCAAAAATATTGACCAAAATTCCAGAAACCATTTTAAACCCTCGTTTCAAAAAGCCGCGTTTTATCAATAGTGTTAACGTAACAAATGCTGTTTCCATAATATGTAAATACGATTCTTATTTTGATTGGTATATTCGACTAAATTTTTTCTTCAGCTCGTCGAGTAAAGCAACAAATTTCGGAATCTTTGGAGGCTGTCCAGGAAACTATCTGTAGCAATCAATCTGGGACAATTTGGTGGATACTCAAAATGCATTTACTGACCAAGATGAGTTGAGTTTAGACAATATTTAAACCGTCCGGTGTGTTTCACTTGTCGACTGGGAGAAATGTCAAATGGTTTACGTAGTGGCAAGAGAATATCTGAGCATTTTTCGGCGCAGAAATCGCTTATCAAGTGAACACCTTAACCAGCAATTGTTTCTGCAGAATCTAAGCGAAAGCGGTTGGTTTGAATGAGAAGGTATTGTATTATGAATAATACTCATGTTTAATTATTTATTTATAGGAACTACAGCAATCATGCGATACTTCAATTTGAATTGTTGTACCTACCAAAGTGCGCTCATTTACAAATTTCATAATAAATAGTATTATATACCGTGTAAGTAGTTTTTGAAAAAATTAAGTTTTTAAGGATGGTATTCTCTAAGTCGTGGATCCGTCACTTCGCGTTAGTTTTGTCATTTTGGTAGTTTATAAAACGTAACAGCTGTTCGGTGACTACCTACGTTGAGTTACGTTATTTAATTGGTAGTTTATAAAACGCAGCGCTACGTTTTTGATCGCTTCAGCTGTCGAACTGAACACGCCACAATTCTTCGCGTTAGTTGAAGACATTACAAATTTAAAGAAAAATGTCGATCGAGGATTGGCAGATGGATATATTTTGTATTTTATTGCTTATAAGTAGTAGCCAATTTTGGCTTAAATGCATTCGACGGATAGAGCCCAAACTTTTTTTTTTTAAATAATTCAAAAATATACTGTTTACGCACTGAAATTCTTATTTAAATACAATAATAAAATTAGAAATGGAACGCTCAAATAAATAATGTGTTGCAAAACTATTATAATTATATTTAAAAATTATAGACATCAGTTGATGTTGACAATAATAAACAAAAGTACCAATCAATACATACCGCCAAATGGCAAGTGTTTTTGAAAAGACAACTAATTTAATATAGATGGGGAAATTTATTGGACATTGATACCCAAAATAACATAATTCTTTTACACATTTTACGTGAATATTGTTGGCATTTTCTGTATTATAAATAATAGCAATCTTAAAATCTGTTGATCTACTGAAATAGAGCAAAATTTTTAATCTTTTTCGTTCTGAGCATTTCACTCAAGATAACTTTTTCTAATCTATAATTGTTTATTTTTGTTGGGAAAATCTTTAACAGCTTTCGTAAACAAACGCAAGCGCGAAGTGATATATAAACTAACATTTTTTGACTCTGGCGTTCGCGTTGGCTTTTGCGTTTACGTTCACTTGTGGGACTTTTAGAATACTACCCCAAATAAATACAATGTTGTACTTTTGATAATAAATATTAATAAATACATCATTCATACCTGTTTACACATAAGTAAATCAATAAATGGATTCCCATTACATCCCATGAAGGAATTGGGGGCAGCTTCTCACAACCACACAGATATGTACATATATTTATTATTTGAGTTAGGATTATATTGAATTAAACCCCTGGTTTGGTAAAAACACAGGAAGTAATCATTTTTTGTCGATATTTATACTACGAAACATTAGAGGAGTTTGAACATTAACATAACAACAACTCGTAGAAGGAGACCGGTTATATATTCATGTTTCCACTAAATTAATCGATAATCGAAAATTAAATTGAGAATTCGTACGCGATGAATCGATTATGAAAATCGAAAAAAATAGTTGATCGTTTAGCCGATATTCGGTTTTCGGACTTGCGAGTTCGTAGTTGCGAGTAGCAGTTGAGTTGGGTGTCAACTGTAATTCTTCTCTTCTTTGCTTTACTTAGGAGTACATAAATCCGAATACGCAGAAGTAAACGCATATATATTTATATTCGTACAGCAATTTTCAGTTTTTCATTGGGGACCTTCGAAGTTTTTGCGTTGATTAAAATATGATAGTGTACCATTACTAATTTAAGTTCAAATAAAAACCAACGTTTTTGTAACATTGAGATTTCTAACGTTGTGAAATTCTATCAGTCAATTTATTAGCAGTGCTAACAAAAACTGAAAAATTATTTTTTAATTCACTAGAAGCGAAGTTATTTTAACCCTGCTGTTAGATTAGGACCATTTGGTCCAAATTTTTTCTGTTTTCCCTTGTAACTTTGGAACGGTGATATATACTGACTAAATTTTTCTGCTAATGGGGTCTTTTAATAAAACAATGTTATGTGCGAAAATTAAATTTTCTAACTTTATTCAGGACTGAGAAAAATACAAAATGACGAATCTTAGGTTAGAGGACCATTTGGTCAATAGTACATTTTTTCATTACCAAGCGAATGTAAATTCATGTCAAATATTTAGAAGATGTTTTTGATATGTCAAATACTTGCTTTAGAAATTATTGAACCAAAATAGTTACAAAGGATAAGATAAAATTATTATTTTGGATGAAAATTCCAGTATGGACCAAATGGTCCCTCAATCTAAGATTCGTAAGTTTTTTCATTACCAAGCGAATGTAAATTCATGTCAAATATTTAGAAGATGTTTTTGATATGTTAGCGGATGTTTTTGATATGTCAAATACTTGCTTTAGAAATTTTTGAACCAAAATAGTTACAAAGAATAAGATAAAATTATTATTTTGGATGAAAATTGCAGTATGGACCAAATGGTCCCTCAATCTAAGATTCGTAAGTTTTTTCTAATCTAACAGCAGGGTTAAAATAATAAGTTATATGCCGATATTTCCTCGAATTTAATACTTATTTTTACTGGCGTTGTTGCCTCTTACTGCATTACAACTGCGTTGCATGGAGACAACTAGTGTTTTGCGCCTTTAGTCAGGTATTTTTGCCCATACTTGTTTAATTACACACATAAGTCCTCTTATTGTTTTTTGGTTTTGCTAGTGAGACCTCCGTTTTGACAGCACACTAACAATTGTCGAATGGATTGTGATCCCGTGACTACGCGGGTCACACCGTAACATCGGTATTATTGTGTTCAAACCGCCTATTTGCAAGTTGGGTATGTGTTTTAGATCACTCTCCTGCTGAGAGACCCATTTAAGATGTATTTCATGTTCTGCATATGGAAGCATAATATTTTGTAGTATATCTATATATTGCACAGAGTCAATGGTAGTTCTCAACCAATGTTTTGATCCAACACCATAATACGAAAAACGCGACCAAACCTTTACATTTGATCCTCCATGTTTGACCGTTTTGGTAGTATCACGGGGGATGTATTTCCCATTCGGTCGACGTCTTACAAATTTTCGAGACCCTGCAAACAATTTTTGGTTCATCTGACCATAAAATATTTCTCCACTTTTCAGTTGACCACTGCAGCCGTGTGTTTGCATATTGCAATCTTATGTGTAACATTTATTTTGTTCTAAAATTAGTGAGACTTTTCTCGGAATTGTAGCGTACATATTATGTTCTTAGAGATGGGCAAACTTTATCTTATATTTCGGTGATTGGCGTTAGTGGATTGTTGATGCCAAACCATTTTATTCGGCGTATGGTTATAGGTGATACCAATGGTTTTCTGCCACGTGTTTCATACTTTTTCGGACGCAATACGACATTTCTGATCGTTTTCGAAGAACAGTGGAATATTATTTTTTGGAAATTATTTTCCCTCAGATATACAACTTTTTAGCAAAACCCGTTTATCTTCATCAAAATGTTTTCCTCGTCTCACTTAAAAAATAAATAACACAAAATTATTTCGAAAACAGCGTATATTTTATAAAATTTTACGCACAACTTCAAATCAAGCCGGTCATTATAGATAAAAACATTTTTCTGCTCTTTCTTTGCAAACTGCTATTATTTTGACCACTCCAAAATATCGACCAATTCGAAAAATGTGACATTATTTAAGTAATTACAACAACATCCCAAAATAAACACTTGCTTCTTGTTTGTACTCACACACAAAAATATAATAAAAGACGTTTATAAAAGTCGTGCGCTGCTATTATTTTGACCGCAACTGTACATACTATAATCTCAGTATGTATTTAAAATAAGAGACAAGAGATGTTTTTTTATTATTTTCTTATTAAATAATAATGCAACATTAATTGTCTAATTCATACAGTAAATAAACTATTGGGTCACAGTTTGTAGTATAGACTATTCACTAAAAGTTATGAGAGGTTTGAGAGACGATTTATCATACAAAATTCATCCCTCAAACCTGTCATAACCTTTTTTGAAATGGCCGCTAAAATATATGCATATGTACTTAGATCATGTTACAAATAACCCGGCAGACTTATACGAGTATGTTGTAGTTGTTGAAGACAAAAACAACAGTCAATTGTATTCGTCTTTCAACCGGAGTCAAACGAGTACGACACGAGTTATTGAGTACACCGACCAATTTCTTCGAGTCATACTTGTGTGAATAAAAAAAGATTGGGGTGTTTCAATATTGTTTTTTATAAAAAAAGATAAAAATTATTTGCCGTTACATCCCATATGCGCTGTGCGCATTCTAGTTTTACACCCAACTAATTGGGACCCACAGTTTTACACTGGTTCCGAATGGTATTTTGCGAATCTTTTTCATGGCTAAATTCTTAATAGTGTCGCCGGATCGAACCCACGTTCTCATGCGTAAGAGCCGCGAACACTACCACTGCACCACCGAATGCCACATTGTTTGTTATAAGTATAGAGTAAATTCATATGTGTCACAACACAAGCGAGTACGAGTACGAGTAAGTATTCTTCCGTCACAAATATGAATGTACGTACATACATACGTATTTAAATTGTACGTAAATACATAAGTATACTTTTTTAGTGAGTCCAGGAGTTTATTCTCTGGTATACACACAAAAGGTATTTGTTTGTATTTGAAACGTGTCATACACAAACATTTTTGGAATATGAACAGCTGGAATTGTTGTGGGTATATTTTCGGTATTCGGAATGTCGCATTACTCTGCCAAGCCAGTAAATAGGTTCGTTTCAATTTTTATAAATTTTTAGCTAAACTAAACTTTTGTTTACATATCGTTGCGATGAATATAAATTCAAAACATTGAAGCAACAACCCAGTAGTCCCATAGTCGAGTCCACAAAAATTAAATCCAATTCAAAATTAATTTTTAAACTCCAAATGTAAGCAGAAAAGAACATTATTGTTTTATTTATCGAATATATTTTTCCATTAATGTTTACAATTTTCCAAAAATATGATGACAAAATTCGGTTTATCGGTTCTTGTTTATCTTGCACAAACTTTGTAAGAATACTTATAACGGCGTTGACATTCAGATGTCTGTTCGCCAGTTAAAATACTCTTAATGAACTACACTAAATCGTAAATCTTTCTATAAATGATTGATGTATGTTTTAAAGGTAATTTGGTGTTCCTAATGCTGTTAGTTTTTAAAGATACCTCCATTGGCAGAGTTAACAGCAAGAAGATCATAATCTTATTTGTTAATACCGAAAGCAATTAGACACATCATTTGAGAGATATATCCACTTTTTCACTTCTCTAATGGTGATCATGAAATTTCGTCCATCTTACGATTAGACTCACCGTTTAGAAGTTATGATCATTTAAATATAATGTAATGGTGCTCACGAAATGTCGTCGGTTTTGCGTTTAAAAACATCATTTAGGAGACGTGGTGAAGTTTGTATTTCTGTAATTGAGATCTTTTGTGATTTGCTTCGTTTAGGAGTTATGACCATTTTTATATTTTGTACTGCAGGCCACGAGATATACTCGTTGTTGCGATTAGACGATCCGTTTACGAGATATGACCAGTTTAATGCTTTTGTAATGGCGATCGAAAAACTTCATGCGTTTTTGCAGTTAGACAGACCGTTTAGAAAACATGTGAATTTTTATATTCCTGTAATGGTGATCACTAGGGATGGGATTTCCATGCATTTATTGTTGAAAAATATGCGCTTAAAATATGCTCGAAAAAGCTAGAAATATTCCTTAAAAATCAATAAATAAAATGCATATACAAAAAAACAATTATTAGTACTAACGGCAACAACAAAATCTGTCCGTTGAAAATTCAGCAAATCATCGAATATAACGTTGAATTGTCAGACTATGGGTGAGGCTCAAAACTCGATAAAAAAGACCAAAATTAGAGAACAATAAATAACACGAAAAATTATTTCTGTTGGTCGGATAGCGGTCACAGAGCCCAGGACAGTTAAACCAGGCAAGTGTGGGTACACAAATGAAATTAATTCTTTTTACAAATTTAATGGTGCCTTAATTATTTTTTATTAATTTATTTTTCGTCACCTGAGGGCCCAAATAACCCTAATTTTCCACGATGTAGGGAGTCTTCGGAATCGGAAACCACCAAACACCTAGAGTGGGCCTCAAATTTTAAGGGAATGATCATTCAACTTCATTGGCTGTAATTTGGCAGTTTAAGGCAAATTTTGCAAACTTTAAAGACGAAGAAAAACTTAATTTCAAAAATTATATTTTTTTTAAATAAATGTTTGCCTGCGGTATTTTTTCCACCAACCAGTTGTGGGAAAATCGACTTCAATGCTACAAGTTCTGCAAATACAAAATTTTCAATTTAAAAATCGGGCGAAAAATTTGCTTGCTTCTCATCATTAGTAGACAAAAGGTTTACTAAGATGGAGGGAAGCCGGCGTTCCGAGAGGAAAATTCCCTACAACCGGTCTATGGTGGGTTTCGCTAGAAACCATAGAATATGCTAAAATCGGATTCTATAAAAACAAAATAATAAGTGTTCCCACTTTATAAATTTTATGGAAATTCCAACTAAATTGAACTTTTATAAATGTTAACTCGCGACATCTCGGTATCTCGCGAGTTTGCCTAAAATATTATTTAGTTTTGACTGACTATTTTTTAAATTTGTGTTGGAAACCAAACAAAAAAAGCAGGAATTTATTATAAAATTTTAAATCTCGATCACTAAGCGCATTGAAATGTTATTTACTTTCTCGTTTATTTTTTATTATGTGATGAAAAACGAACAAATAATACCAATAATCAAATTTATCGACTATTATCTATTTTATTATCTATTTTTTTTTTAAATTTTCCTTCAGAGAGTATGAGGAAAAAATGACACCGAGGCCCCAAATCTTTGGGCATATAAAGAAAGTGCATGACTTTGGGCAAAACTGGGAGACACAGGTCTTTTTTTTTTGGTCTTTTATCACGTAGTGGTGTCCGTATATGGTTATATTTCCATGACTTAAAAAATTACACACAGTGTAATATAAATATATAATATAAAATATACGATAGACATTTTAAACAGTTCAAACTGGCCAAAGAATATGGAGTGAACAAGAGCATTGTGTCACGATTAATAAAAAAAATTACGGGATCACTTGATACTACCAACAAAGGTGGACGGCCTCGTAAGACATCTGACCGAGAAAATAGCTAGTTGATAAGGTAAGACCTTATCTTAACATACACTACTGTACTGTTTGGAGAAGAGCCGCGGAATATGATTTGAAAAGTTATGCATCATGCAACAAACCAATGCTTAGAAAAAAGCATTTGGATAAACGGTTGGTACAGAGCGGTATCGGTTCAAAGATCATAAAAGACGTTTTTGTCGAAATTTTTTTAGAATAGCAATTGCGACAATAAGGACATAAGGCCTGGACTGAAAAAACTGGTGAACCATGTTTAGTTACGAATCTAAATATGATTTGCACGGCTTTGATGGAAAGTTCGACGTTCAACGCAAAAAACGGCTAGATCCACGCTTCTGAAAGATAACTTTGAAGCACTGCGGAAGAATTATGATGGCCTGGACGTCGTTCTCTGGTATCGGTGTTGGGCCCCTTCATGTTATTCACGACATTGTGGACCGTGTCATGTACAAAAACACCTTAGGGAATGTAATGATTCCATACGCAGGGTGGAACATACCACTTCGATTCGCGTTTCAGCACACAACTTCGTCACGGACTATTTAAAGACGAAAATGGTTTCAGTCCGTGATTGGCCGCACAATCACCAGACTTGAATCCAATTGAATATCTTTTTGGATTCCTCAACCGCAAAGTTGGTGGAAGGCATTTCAGCAACCGCTAAGATCTTATAAAAACCATAAAAGACGAATGGAAATCTATTCCGATAGAAACAACAACCAATCTCATGAAATCCATGCCGAAACGTTGTCAGCAGGTTTTAGACAATAAAGGATTTTATACAAAATATCGAAAAGTTGCTTAGGTTTAGCGCAGCTAAAATTTGAGTATACATATGTATATGGTTTCCGTCACATATTTTACCTTTCCGATATTCGATTTTTGACGTAGAATACGTCTTACCTTACGGTATGAGGAGTCATGTCAGGTTTTTATTGTTGTAATCTTTATTTCATTGAATTTGAGGAAACGGCTAGATGAATTTTTTTAAAATTTTTTTTGTAGGTAAATGAAGATGTTATCTTTCGTTTGATATACATTTCATATTGGTTGATATCTTCCTAATATTTAAATTCCTCAAATGAAAATTGTTTAAACACATACACTCAAACATATGTGTGGTGTTTGGTTGAGTGTTTTTGGTTGCTCAACATTGCATAGGAACATGTATCTAGAAAAAGTGAAACGAACAGCAAGCTAATGTTGCTTGGCAACATATATCTATTAAAAAGTGAAACAAACAGTAAGCTAACGTAATAAAGCTTTTTTGCGAAAGCTTCAATAAAGCTGTTGTAACATTAATTTTGAATTGTAAAGCGTAAAGCTTTCACACAACGCTCGAATGCTAATGCGAAAACTCGATAAGGTAAACCTTTTTTAATATTAGGGCGGCCCTCTCAACATTCGCAGAACTTATTTCAATAAAAATATTAATTAAAATACATAAATTAAATTAAGTTTAAAAAAATTGAACATAATATTTTTTTTTTAAACGGACTTGAATCAAATGCCGTTGGTAAATATAAAAATTACAGCAGACAGTTGTCCGAGGCCTTCGGCCACGGACTGTCCCTGCAGGCTGTGTCAGAGACACGGCCATTAAGTTTAACGTAGAATACGCCATCCGATAAGACAGAAAACATATATAACAATAAATGATAAATAATATAAGCAAATGAGTTTATTGTTATATATGTTTTCTGTCTTATCGGATGGCGTATTCTACGTTAAACTTAATGGCCGTGTCTCTGACATAGCCTGCAGGGACAGTCCGTGGCCGAAGGCCTCGGACAACTGTCTGATGTAATTTTTTATTTTTCCAAATATTTATGTTGTCAATAATGAAATAAATGCAATAGTGTCTTTTATTTCTTTTAATTAAATATTTTTTATTTTAATAAATTTCTACAAAAGTTGCTTCGGTTTTGCACAATACTGTATTTGTTTTAGACTTTTGAGAAAAACCACGCATTTGTATGGAAATCCTATCCCTAGTGATAGCGAAATTTCGTTCTTCTTGCGACTAAAAATCAAATTATTTAAAAAAAATATAATAAAATATCTGCAGCCATTTTGGCTCTCTATCTGTAATTTTTGTTGATAAGTGTTATTGGAAAAGTTGATACGAAATTTGTAGGCGAAATTTCTCTGAAGAGAGTTCCAACCATATACTATTTCGTGTACCAGAAAATGGTAAAAAAATTAAAATGTTCTTTATATATTTCGTCATTTTATGCAGTATTAATATATTTTTTCTGAACGTTGTACTAGACGAAATTATAATATGGAGAAACAGGTACAACATCATGGACGGTTGCAAAACAAATTTCAACCTACTTAACATTTATTGATATAAAAACGAATATGGTTCCCAGTCGAACTCTTCTATGGCCTGTAAAAAATTTACAGATGGTGGACAGAGCCGAGCAGGGTTTTGTGGCACTAAAACCATGTACTTTCATTATTTTTCGGTTCGGTTGAGGCCCTAAACAAACTACGTCCATTTCTTGTATAGTGTTTGCTAGTAGTGATCAGAAACTCTCGCCCTTTTTTCATTTGCATGTATATTTCTATAATGACGATCACGCAATATTGTAATGTGGTTTTGTCTAGGGCTGAGGTAAGCTCAGCCATGTTCAGAGTCTTTCGTTGGGATCCATCAAACCTTTCGAAATAAGAACAGAATAGGTTACCCTTTTTGGGGGGTTGGAATTCAGATTCTTTATTGACGCAGAGTATCACAAAACATTATGTTCATAAAAAATATTATTGATAGTTATATTGACTCACCGGAGCTTTTGCAACTTATACCTTTCAATATTCCCAGAAGAAATTTAAGAATTAGTAATTTTTTCTTTGAATATTTTCATCGATATAATTATAGCTTGAATGAGGTTATTGCAAGGTGCTTAATTCTATGTAACAACGCATGCAGTCATTTAGATTTTCTATCGCATCGCTGCACTTTTAGAAATGCGCTTTTCCAATATATAGCTTTAGAACTAGATTTAAGTACATAGTTGTAAGAAATGATCTGTAAGAGCTCAGCCCAATAGATTGAATAAATAAATAAATAAATAAATAAATAAATAAATAAATAAATAAATAAATAAATAAATAAATAAATAAATAAATAAATAAATAAATAAATAAATAAATAAATAAATAAATAAATAAATAAATAAATAAATAAATAAATAAATAAATAAATAAATAAATAAATAAATAAATAAATAAATAAATAAATAAATAAATAAATAAATAAATAAATAAATAAATAAATAAATAAATAAATAAATAAATAAATAAATAAATAAATAAATAAATAAATAAATAAATAAATAAATAAATAAATAAATAAATAAATAAATAAATAAATAAATAAATAAATAAATAAATAAATAAATAAATAAATAAATAAATAAATAAATAAATAAATAAATAAATAAATAAATAAATAAATAAATAAATAAATAAATAAATAAATAAATAAATAAATAAATAAATAAATAAATAAATAAATAAATAAATAAATAAATAAATAAATAAATAAATAAATAAATAAATAAATAAATAAATAAATAAATAAATAAATAAATAAATAAATAAATAAATAAATAAATAAATAAATAAATAAATAAATAAATAAATAAATAAATAAATAAATAAATAAATAAATAAATAAATAAATAAATAAATAAATAAATAAATAAATAAATAAATAAATAAATAAATAAATAAATAAATAAATAAATAAATAAATAAATAAATAAATAAATAAATAAATAAATAAATAAATAAATAAATAAATAAATAAATAAATAAATAAATAAATAAATAAATAAATAAATAAATAAATAAATAAATAAATAAATAAATAAATAAATAAATAAATAAATAAATAAATAAATAAATAAATAAATAAATAAATAAATAAATAAATAAATAAATAAATAAATAAATAAATAAATAAATAAATAAATAAATAAATAAATAAATAAATAAATAAATAAATAAATAAATAAATAAATAAATAAATAAATAAATAAATAAATAAATAAATAAATAAATAAATAAATAAATAAATAAATAAATAAATAAATAAATAAATAAATAAATAAATAAATAAATAAATAAATAAATAAATAAATAAATAAATAAATAAATAAATAAATAAATAAATAAATAAATAAATAAATAAATAAATAAATAAATAAATAAATAAATAAATAAATAAATAAATAAATAAATAAATAAATAAATAAATAAATAAATAAATAAATAAATAAATAAATAAATAAATAAATAAATAAATAAATAAATAAATAAATAAATAAATAAATAAATAAATAAATAAATAAATAAATAAATAA